>VDFB02068289.1:0-17471 GCA_007258455.2 Sequoia sempervirens
AAATCAAACAGAGCCGCCATCACAAATAAAGCTACTGGAATTTCTTAGTTTTTCATTCAAACTTAAAATGACCATATCTTGGTCATTTTTTGGTCTTTTTCTAAGCTTTTTTTTATGAAATGGGGTAGAATTTCATAAGCTATCCAATGGTGTAGGTTATGATCAACTCTTATAGAGTTAAAATTTTCCAATTTTCATTTAATGTCAAATCATAATGAAACTTGGTCTAACTTTTAGGGTTTTTATGCTCAATCATCTATCTAACCCTCATATCTTCTTATTTTTCTTGATTTCATTTGATATTTGGAGCTTGTATTGCAAGTTTTGAAGGATAAGGGAGCATGGAAGTCAAATAAAAATTATTATCACATCATTGTAACAAGTGTTTTTAAACACTTTGGGAAGAAATTATAATCCCTCTTCTAAGGATTTGCTATCTTTCAAGCTTTTAGAATCTACTAATTTTGTTTGGGCTCTAAAAAGAATCTTTCATTTTTTGCTACAAAGGGTTTAAAATGAGCATTAGGACTCAAATCTACTAAAGTTTGTTTTTGGTATTAAAAATTGAACAAAACAACTCTCATTTGTCCTTTGGTGCTTTAAAAAGAACTCACAATTGCTTTGTGGACTTAAAAGGAAAAAGTGAAACTTTCTTTGGTGATTTCTTACTTAAACTAACATCATCAAAAAAGGACGTATGCGCTTCTCTCATGCTTTATAACGATCTTGAGAATCAAAAGGCCTTTTTTGTGATCTTAGGTTGAGATAAAGTAATCACCTCCACACTTCATTTTGGGTTTAAAAATTGAACAAAACATTGTGCGAGTGTGAGTAGAGCATTATTGCACACTCTCTCTCTCTTTGTGTTGCAAACAAAGAGTGATCAAGTTACAAATATTGTCTTTACTCGCTTTTTTTATCTTAAAGGGCCTTCCTTGGGGAAAAAGTACTCACCCAAGTGAACGACTCAACGGGTAACACTCTAAAGCCAAGAGTATTTCCAATCGGGATATAATTATGGGTATTGGAGTAAATTCCAATATCACGCAGTTGGCTCTGACGAGATGGATTTGAAAAGGGACTCTCGTCGTATGGTTCAATCTCCACAAACAAAAAGTTTGAACTAAAACCCTTGCTTGTAGTAACCAGCCAATCCATCCAACGAGTTTATCAAAGTGGTGCATTGGAACTTAGATTCCAAGAAGTTACTTGCCATGTCTGATCTTGGTTAAAGTATAGAGGTTAAGACTTCATTCTTAACATACCTTTATACTCTTTCCTTGGTTGCATGTAAAATCATCTCTTCTACTACGAAGGGTTGAGGAAAGCCCACCAAGAAAAACGTACCAATTGAGCTAGGATGTTATATTGCTTATAAGTCAAAACACTTTGCTTGTTCAAAAACATTTCAAAAAAACACTTAACATCCTCATCAAAATTTCAAACCCTTTAGGAGGCAAATACAATTGAATAAATTCATGTGTTATTGCTTGCCCTTGGGATTCACATCCTTAGAGGTTTCTAAACACTTGAACTTACATCTCAATTTTCATACTAAAGCTCAACAATATGTAACCCTTGCCTTGGATTCATCAAATTTCCACATAACATACTTTGTGGGATTTGAATAAATTAGGACATTGGACATCTAGTTTGGAAAACCTAATCAAAGAAGTGTTTATGGTAAAATAAGTTCACTAATCAAGATGAAATCAATTGAAACCCACACATGTGCTTGTTTATCTATTGTCTTATGGTCTTTTGAGCAAACATTGATCTTTTGGTTTGAAGGGAAAAGCATGATTTTCAAAACCTTGGCCTTGTAAACAAGTCATTATTAGGTTCATTTAGGATCAAAATCAAACACTTCATCCATTTCAAACATTTATCATCCCATCCCACAAACAACTTTGTAGCTTTGGAAACATCATTATCTAGACTTGGGTACATCCTTCAACCAAATCAAAAATCACCTTGTTTAATTAGGAGTATGGGAATGCATCCTTTCTCATACCTCTAGTTAAATTAGCACACCTTTGAACAAGTTTATCCTAAAGATCACATCCAACATCTTAAGGTTTACAAGTTCATTATCCAATAAAAACAAATCAAAATAAAATCCTAAAGTCTAGCATTGATCCAAAGTTCCTAAGAAAAACAACACCCATATCATTCACCCTTTTCATCCTTCATCTCATCATTGGTCCTAAACACCTTAGAGGTTACTTTTGCAACAAAGTCAAAACACAAGAAGAACATGGAATATAAAATTGATCCATACATCATAAGCGATCTAAACCAACCAAATTATCAAAGCCTCACAATGCCAATTGATTTTCAAAAATCACATTTATACAATCCATACATGGGATCATTATCTCCTACAAACCTCAATGGTACAACAAATGTGAGTATGCCTAGTCAAAATTTTGGAACCCCTTTCCCGATGGTAGATTTAAATCCAAGTCCAAACCTACAAATCTATCAACCAAACACTCAATGCATTAGCCTTCAAACGAACAACATCATCCCATCAAATTCCTACATGCCAAATGTGAATGTACCAAGTAAAACTTTACAAAACATGAACATTTTAAATCCAAACGTGGTAAACTTTGGGATAGATATGTTTGCAAATCATACAAATATTGTTCAAAGTCCAAACAAGATGTTAATGACTCCAAGTCAAGGTAACACCATGCAAAATCAAAGTTACCTAAATCAAGGCAATGCGATTCCCAACATCAACAATGTTCAATTTCAACCCATAATGCCAAATTTGAACATCATCCCAAGTCAAAACATTGACCAAAATAAATTTTTCCATGATCCCATGCAAACACCAAAAGTGTACATCCCAAATCTAATTGAACAAAAGCCAAATCAAGGGATTAAAATTCAAAATCAAGATCAAATTTTGCTAGAGCAACTTGCTTCACATGCCAAACTAATTGAATTATTGAGCCAAGAGATATCTTCACTCCAAAATCAATACACTCTTCCATTGGTTAAACCATGTCATCAAAGCATTGAGTTGTGTCTGCAATCGCATCAATAACAAAATCTCCAATGTCAAGAGGTTAGATATCAAGATCAACATCAACAACAAACCCAATTACCCCATCTCAAAGATCAATCACCACATTTTAAAGATCAATCACCACATCTAAAAAATCAACCACCACAAGGTCAATTCAAAGTGCAAATCTCACAAAGTAACAAACGAAAATACACACCACTTGGGAGACCAATCAAATCAGTCCTGCAATAATTGGTACAAGAAAATCTCATCAAGCTCCCCATCTATGGGAACTATCAAGAACCCCTAGTTAAACTACCAAGTTATAATGAGGAGCACCATTGTGATTTCCACAAAACAAAGGGACACACAACATCAAGTTGTATTCTACTCAAAAATATCATCCAAGACCTTATTGATCAAAATATAATCACTATTGGGGATAATGATCAAGATCTATCCATCAATGAACACCTTGAAGATGTTTCCACCTCATCCAATGATCAAATTAACATACATCAAGAATCACTATTCAATCATGATCAAAATCCACCAACAATACCCAACAATGATTCAATTCAAGAAATGTCAACATCATTTGACCCTATGGTTGAAGACATTGAAAATCCCTCCACCTCAATTGTTGAAAACAATGATCAAGATCTCTCCATCAATGAGCACCTTGAAGATGTTTCCACCCCATATGATGATCAACTTACCATACATCAAGAGCCACTTTTTAGTGATCTATTTCAAGAAGTGTTAGAATTATTTGATCTCGTGGACATAATATATGATCCATTGACCAATGATCATATTGAAAATGTCTCTACATTTCCTTATGAGTTAGATGACATATCTCAAGAATTTATTCCAAAGCATGATCAAAATCTTTCACCAAGGTCTAGCAATGGTCCTTTCCAAGACATGTTGACCCCCTTTGACCTCATGATTATAGATACTGAAGGAATCCTCAACTCGACACTTGATCCAAGCCCACTCAAAGATCAAGAGGATAATGAACCACTTTCCATTCCTAATGAATATATCCTAGAACCCTTTGTAAGCAATCCATCCTTTGAAACTGACCCATGTCAAGAATTTGATCCAAAGCATGTCGAAAGCAATTCTAAAATCATTCAAGATCAAGAGTTTGTATCTCCAAGCTACTACAATGGTCTAATGGATACTCTCCTATATATACAAGATGATCATATCCACATAGCACATAATCCATATACCCATGAGATGCTTTCATTGGGTGGACATGTAGATGATCTTCATTCAAAACAGGATTCCTTAACTCTTGACATTATTACACAAAAAGAGAAGGTTAGTGATTCCTATAGTCAAACTGAGTTGTCAACATCAGGATCAAATATATCCCAAACTAAGACTGAGGAAATCATGAATAAAAATATCCAACATTATCCACTCAAGGAAGCAGGTCAGACAAAACAAGATATTTCAGAGTTAGCAGACCAGAAAATTGAAATAACAGCATCTATAGTGGTCATTTATCAGAGAATGCATTCTAAACAGGAACCCTCAAAACAAGCAGAATCAAGGAATGAAGGTACCACTACCACCATACTAGGGGAAACTATGTCTCAAGAAAACGTCAACATAGGGAGCACGAAGAGTCTTTATGATGAAACTAGTGTCAATACTACAACCAACCACGTCATGAATCTTCATCCACCCATTACCCCATCCACAAATTGGGACCAACATCAAATGAAGGATGTGAATCAAATCACAAAGAAAACTATCAAAGCAAAAGAAACTAAGAAGCATAATGGACAAATCAAATACACATGGATACCAAAGAATACAAAGAAAGATTATCCCTATCAAACTCCATTAGTCAAAGAAACTATGGGGAAAAATAAAAAAGGGAAAAGTATCCATCAAAGATGTCCACAAAATCAAAAGCCAAGGGGACATACCAAGTAGTTGGTCCTAATCATGGCACACACTTTCATATCCACCCAACATTGTTCATCTCTCCCAAGTTTGAGAGTCAGTTCCAAACTGGCCAACCAAAATCATCTTTATTCTAAACACACACCCATCCACACCTCCACACATGATATATCCATTCTAAATTGAAATACGTATTGGAAACAACCCTCATCATAAGGATTCAGAAGGCACTCTATTGTGATGTGTGTACCGTGCACAAAGTCAACTCCAGTATCAACGAAGCAAATCAAGAATCTCAAAATTTGTATTCAAGTGCATGTATCTTAGCAAAAAAATTCTTCAAGCAGGCTATCAATGGCACATCATGACAAAAGGATCTACAACAAAAATATCTTGTGGTTCAGCATGAGCTTTAAATCTTTCATAAAATCCAAAAAATCAAAAATGGCGAAAATCCAAAGTACCAGAAAAGGATTGAAAAATAGTAAAGAAAAAAATATCCTCTGAAATCCACTTCGCATGCGAAGTGGTAGGTGGTACCATGATGGGAAAAGCGCAAAAATCATGTGTGCAGAATCGAAAGCATCTTATGTGCGCCAGTCGCAGCACATCTATCCCCCATCCATAAGCAAATCCATAGCATTCCATCCATCTCTAATCCATACAATAAATCCATTCATCCATAACCATTTATCCAATCCATCTTTATCCATCCGCATCCATAGTCCAAATTATCTTGATCTTGGCAGTAAAAGTTTCATGCACAATTTTATGCTTGCTTTTACAAAACAACTTGGACATGGGCCACACAATCCTCTATCCTACTCCAAAGATTATCCATCCATGAAGCATTATCCAAATGAGTTACTTTAACTCAACACCTATCTTATCACAAGATAATCCATATCCCTCAATCCATACACCTATCCCCGAAACCACACATCACATACATTCCATACATTATTAGATTATTCAGTGATTCTACATCTTGCTTCGGGAATAAATATTGATATATATCCTCCAACTTATGTGGTGATCCGAACATTGGAAAATGTGAAATCAACTTGGTCAAACCACTTGTGAGTAAAAAACCAAATCACTAGCCCATGGAATATTTTGACGAGAAGACACTTTATCAATCTTCATCTTTCATCAAACATCAATCCAAACAATCACTATTAGTTGCATCTAATGTGTGCTTCAACGTCACATCAAATCATCCAAAACATATTTTGTTCCAAACCAAGCTTCATCAATCCTGATCAATCAAATCCAATCAATCCTGCATCATCTTGGGTTATCCTTCCCTATCATTGTGTTGCTTAACACTATCCTTGCATTGTTGTGCATCCTCAACAATGTTATCATCATCAATCCATCATCATCTTGGGATATCCATCCTAATCCTCGTGTTGCTTAACACTATCCTTACATTGTTGTGCATCCTCAACAATGTTATCATAATCAATCCATCGATTTGATTAATCAACCTTAGCTTGGTTTTCAAAAAAATCCCAAAAAAACCACTGATAACATCACACATCCATATCCAAATCGTCAAAATCATGCAAAAATCCAAAAACATCCAAAACATATCAAAATCCAAAAACATCTATAAAACAAAAATCATTCAAAACATGATATCTAAACTACATCATCTCTGAGCTTAAACGTTGGCAAGGCTAATCTTTGATTATCCCCCGAGACATCAAAATCCAAAAAAATCAAAAAAAACATCAAAATCCAAAAAAATTCAAAAAAACACAAAATCCAAAAAACATTCATAAAAATCTCAAAACCCTAAAACATCAAAATAAAATCAAAACATTTGCAAAATTTTAAAAAAAATACCAAAATAGCCTCAAAACATTCCTTCCGCAAAAACTAAAAAAAATCTAACATTTGAAAAATCCATCTATCCTTAATCTCTGCCACTGGAATAACTAATCATCCATAATAAATTGATCATCACCTCATCCCCTTGGCAAACAAATAGAAAACAACCACAAATAATCATCAGCAAAAAAAGCAAACTTCAACACATAAAATCAAAAATCAAGCAACAAACCGCCCATCGCACCAAACTTCTTTGGATCATTTTCAAACATGTCACCAACCTTTACATCAACCACCTATCAATCAACTTATCAAACCATCATCATCCTATACAATGCATTTCCTAGGATATATCATTCCAACAATGGGCATCATTTTAGATATCACCTTGGATTCTTATCCTATCAAAACACATCCCTTTGGCTAAAGGTATCAAGAACATTGGCTTGTTTGTGTTCTTGATCTTTTCTTTTGGTTTATCTTTTTGTGCTCATTCCAAGGACCTCTCAATGATGTCCCCAATGAATGGATTTAGAGCTCGATAGGAATGGGGCAACGATCATTATCTTTTTATCTATTATGCTTGTTGGACGTTCTTGTAATATAACTTGGCGAATACTTGCTTTGTTAGGTATGTCCTAGCAAGGTTTCCGTATGTCAAGTGTGAACAAGAATAATCCTATATGTTTGTCGAGTCAAATTCCACTGCATTAGATACAACACCATCCTGGTTCTTTATACCCTAATGCATTGTGCCTACGTATGTGTGAACCATGATCCTAATACCTGCAAAAAACCCAACAAACAAACACATTAGAAGATTGAAATGCAAGTTAGAAACATGATTCCTCAAGAAATCCATTTATCAATGCTCTAAATAGGAAAATGAAAGCAATACAATGAGAAATCAACAAAAGAGATTAATTCCTATGAAAGTAATGTAAATTCTTGATCTCTTGAGGGAGTTGGTGCCAATTTGATGTGAAAATTGGCCCTTTCCCAACTCCAATGCTAGCTTTGATGATTTGATGAAGATTGTGATCCACTTTGATGAAGATTGATGAATGCTCCAAGCCAAAATCTTCAAAACCCAGCTATGATTCCAAATGAGAGCTACTTGAGAATTACAAGCATTTTAGCATGGTAACTTTGAGGATGATGATGAAATAAGGATATAAGCTCTTTATTTATAGATTGATAAGTTGAAAAGATGTCCAAATTTGATCAATGTGGGACAAAGATTCAACCAATGATATGATGCCACTTGTCAACATGTGAGAGGATGAAGGTTGAGCAAGTTTTGATCCATGTGCAAGTTTGAAATTTGAATTTGATGAGATGGCATGTTTAGGGGGGGTGAAAGATGAGTTAAATGCCAAGTGGGAGACATGTAAGAGACAATGTAAGAGCTTTAAATGCTTTGTTGATGGACAAGTCCTTTTGTGTGAGATTTCAGAAATTGATAAATACATTCCATCTTTGATGCCTCTTTTGAATGAAAATAGGAATTATTAAAATCAAATAAATGATTTAATTGTGCAAGTTCCAGAGGATTTTATGATAGGATTAAATTAATCAGATTTGGATTAATTTAAGGATATTTGGGACGGTGACAATTTGATTTAGATTTTTGATTAAATTTTAAAACAAAAGAGAGTGGGGAATATGATAGCAGGCTAATTAAAATAAAGACTTTGGATTTATTTAATTAAAGGATGGTGCGATTAAATCAACAAGGTTCTATTTAATTTAACAGATAGACTTTAGAGATTTAATCAAATAAATTGATTATTTAATTAAATAGGGATAATTAGATCAGATGAATTGATTTAATTAACAAGGGAAATTGACTTAATTAGACAAAATAATTTATTTAATTAAGAGACGAATATTGATGAATTTAATCAGATAAGGGAATTTGATTAAACAGTTAGACTGAGGGATGATTTAGGAAGAAATGATGTTAGTAGATCAAAGTGTGATATCAATCTGTATATTTTCAATGTCTACATTTTTCCCCTCTTTGAAGCGATGCACTTGTTGCGTTGGTTCAAAGAATAATCTTGTTGAGATCAAAGTTCAAAATTCTTTGATTTTATGATGCCCCATTGTTGCCCTAGCAAGAAGAATTATGCTGGTGCTGGTATACTGCCCCCTCGAGAGATCGGGCGAAGAGGTTTGATTTGAGGGTTGATCTCTCGACAAAGAGGTTCAAGATCATCAACTCATGTGTTTGATGTAGACAAATTTGATGATGTAGACAATCATCAACCATGGGTAGTCTCATGCCTATTTTGATATATTACACACACTTGATCCTGATTTGTAGCATGACAGTTACATTATTGATGATATAAATAAGATGATTATGATGTTTGGGTGATATGATGGATGCACATGATTTGATATGATGATGCTTTTATGATTATGCATATGGGTGATAGATGTATGGTTTATGAGATGCCTAGAATAACCAATCTATATTATGCAATGATGGGGATGAATGCATGTGGTATGATTAATGTTTTCTATATGGTATTATATGCATTATGTAGTATGTTGATGGTTTGTGGATGCAAGATGGATGCAATGGTGATGATTTATGATTAAATGTCATGGTACCATGTTAGAGCAAAAAGCAAGAGATAGAAGAAAACAAGAGACCTTAACAAGGCGAGATGATACGATGATTACTGTCGAAAGAAGTTGGGATTTTCAAAGGGCCACTACTCTGCGTTTGATAACACTTTGAAATGGGTACCAGTGGTATAAAGAACTAAGATGGCGCGTACCTAGTGCGATGGACTTTTGATCGACAAGCAGATAGGAGTATTCTTGTTCACACTTGACATACGAAAACCTTAGATCTTACCTTACTAAAGCAAAGTATTCGCCTCTAAGTTATTTTTTACAAGAACATCCAACAAGCACAACCTACGTGTTAATAATGCGATTGTTGCCCCATTCCTATTTCAACTTCCGCTTTGGGATATCATCGACACGCCCTGAATGAGTACGACAATAAGATAAATCAAAAGAAAAGATCAAGCACGCTAAGAAACAAGCCAATGTTCATACCTTCAGCCGTGAGGGATATGTTTCTTTGATAGGATAAGAATCCAACTAAAAATGATGCCTATTGTTGAACGACATATCCTAGGATATGCATTACAGGCATGATGATGGTTTTGATGTTGATTGATAGCGCTGATACAGTTGACTGACATGTTTACATTGATCAAGAGTTTGATTTTGTTTTAAAGATTCGCTGTTTGCTTTTGATTTTATGATTGCTTGCTTTTGCCAATTGTTGTGATTGTTTCGTTCGTTTTCAAGCAAAGGATGAAAGTGCGATGATCAATTTATTATGGATGATTGATTATTGCAGGTGCAAGCAAGATGAGATGGATGGATTTTTCAAATATTTGATGTTTTACATTTTGGGAATGTTTGAGGCTTTTTTGGTTTTTTTTTTTTTGGATTTTGTGATGTTTTGGGATTTTCTAAGATTTTATCAATGTTTTTGGATTTTGATATTTTTGAATGTTTTTGGATTTTGATGTCTTGGGGGCTGATCAAAGATTAGCCTTGCCTATGTTTAAGCTCAAAGATGACGTAGTTTGGATTCCAATGTTTTCGACATTTTTCTTGATTTTATGAGTTTTTTTGGATTTTTTGCATGTTTTGACGATTTGGATATGGATATGTGTGATGATATCAGTGTTCTGTTTGGGATTTTGTTGAAAACCAAGCTAAGGTTGATTGATTGAATTGATAGATTGATTATGATGATAACAATGCTGAGGATATACAACAATGCTAAGATAGTGTTTAAGCAACACAAGGATTGAGATGTCGATTGGATTGATGACGATAACATTGTTGAGGATGCACAACAATGCAAGGATTTGATTGATCAGGATTGATGATGATAACATTGTTGAGGATGCACAACAATGCAAGGATAGTGTTAGGCAACACAAGGATATCGCGAGGTGATGATTTTTTGATTAGATTTGATTGATCATGATTGATGAAGCTTGATTTGGAACAAAAAGTTGTTCGAATGATTTGATGTGACATTGAAGTGCAACTTAGATGCGACTGATAGTGATTGTTTGGATTGATGTTCGATGAAAGATGAAGCTTTGATAATGAACATGTTCTTGTCAAAATATGCCATGGGCTAGTGATTCAGATTCTAGATCACAAATGCTTTGACCAATTTGGTTTCATGTTTTCTAATGTTCAGATTGCCACATAAGTTGGAGGATATAGATCAAGATTTATTCCCAAAGCAAGATGTAAAATTTTTCCCCCAGTGTCTAGCAATGTATGGAATTTCATAGATGGATGCTCAGATAGGTGTATGGATGGATGGATACGCAAAGGATTCCAAGGATTATATTGTGATAAGATAAGGTGTTTGGATAAAGAATGCTAATTTGGATAATGCTTCATGGCTTCAAATAATGCTAGGGAAGGATGGGATCAATGAAAATAACCCATGTCAAGATGTTTACCATAAGCAAGTGTAAAGTGTGCCCCAAATTTTCATCAAGATCAAGATGACTTGGATGATGGATGCTGAGGGATAAAGATGGATTGGATCAATGGTTCATGGATGAACGAATTTATTATGGATAGGATGGATGGAATGCTCGATTTATTACGGATGGGATAAGATGCTTTCTCACCTGAACTCACCATAGATGCTCGTGATTCTACTCATGATTTATTGCCTTGCCGTTTTCATCATGGTTCTAGTTCAAAATCTACGCTCTTCACTTCTAGAGTATAAATTTTATTCCTTACCTTCATTTCTCAACCTTTTTATTTTTTTATTTTTGTTTTTTAATTTTTATTTTTCGAAGATTTTAAGCTCATGTTGAATCATGAGGTGTTGTTGATGTAGATGCCCCTATCATGATGTGCCATTGATATCCTGCCTGAAGGAGCTGCTTTGCTAAGATATGTGCACTTGAATGCAACTTTTGGGATTCTTTATCTACTTCATTGATACCAGGGTTAACTCTGTCTCTGTGCACACATCGCAATAGTGTTCCTATGAAATCCTTATGATGAAGGGTCACTGCCAATACATGGTCAATGTAAGAATTGGATATTATGCGTGGAGTGTGGATGGAGTGCATTTAGGGATAAGAGATGGATTGGTTGACAGTTTGGAACCTTTGACTCTCTAAACTTGGGAAGATGAGCAATGATGGGTGGATACAGAAGTGTGTGTGGAATTAGGACCAACTGCTTGATACACTTTGTACGTCGCTTGAAAGGCCTGCTTTTGCTTTTGTGGACATATTTGATGGATACTTTTCCTATTTTTATTTTGCCCCACAGTTTCTTTGACTGATGGAGTTTGATAGGGATGATCTTTCTTTGTATTCTTTACTATCCATTTGTATTTGATTTGTCCATTATGCTTCTCAGCTTCTTTTGCTTTGATAACATTCTACGTATTTTGATTCAAATCTTCCTTTTGACGTTGGTCCCACTTCGTGGATGGGGTGATGGGTGGATAAAGATTCATGGATTGGCTGGTTGTAGTATTGGCAATGGTTTCATCATAAGGATTCTTCTTGCTCCCTATGTTGATGTTTGCTTGAGATGAAGTTGCCCCTAGTATGGTGGTAGTAGCACCTTCATTCCTTGATTCTGCTTGTTTTGAGATATCTTGTTCAATAAACATGCTCTGACAAATGACCATTGTAGATGATGTTATTTTGATTGGATGCTCTGCTAACTTTGAAATATCCTGTTCTATCTGATTTGCTTCCTTGAATGGATAATGTTCGATATCTTTATTCATGATGTCCTCAATTTGAATTTGGGACATATTTGATCCTGATGTTGACAACTCCATTTGATTGTAGGAGTTAAGAATCTACTCTTTTTGTGTAGTACAATCTTTTTCTAGTTGAAGATCATCTACGTGTCCATCCATAGAAAGCATCTCATGGGTAGGTGGAGGAGTATCTGCTACATGGATATGATCATCTTGCATAGATAAGAGAGTATCCATTAGATTATTGTAGTATCTTGAAGATATAAATTCTTGATCTTGAATGACTTTGGGGTTGCTTTCGACATGCTTTGGATTAAGTTTCTGACATGGGTCAGTTTCAAAGGATGGATTGCTTACAAAGGGTTCTTGGATGGGAAATGGCTCAATATCCTCTTGATATTTGAATGGACTTGGATCAAGTGTTGATTTGAATATTCCTTTAGTATTTGTAACCATGAGGTCGAAGGGGGTCAACATGTCTTGAAAAGGACCATTGCTAGACTTTGGTGAAAGATTTTGATCATGTTTTGGCATAAATGCTTGAGATATATCCTCTAACTCATAAGGCAATGTAGAGACATTTTCAATATGATCATTGGTCAATGGATCATGCATTATGTCAATTGGATCAAATAATCCTAACACTCCTTGAAAGAGATCACTAAAAAGTGGCTCTTGATGTATGGTGAGTTGATCATTGGATTGTGTAGATACATCCTCAATGTGCTCCTCGATGGAGAGGTTTTGATCATTGTTTTTGACAATTGGAGTGGAGAGATTGTGAATGTTTTCGACCATAGAGTCAAGTGATGTTGATATTTCTTGAATTGGCTCATTGTCGAGTATTGTTTGTGGATTTTGATCATGATTCAAAAGTGACTCTTGACATATTTCGATTTGATCATTGGATGAAGTAGACATAGCTTGAAGGTGCTTAGTGATGGATTGATCTTGATCCTTGTTCTCAACAGTTGTCATTTTTTGTGTTTGTGCTTGTGTTTGTCGGGTAGCTTGAGTGGCTTGTGGATCCACCTTATGTTGTTGAAGTGTTTGTTGGTAGGCTTGATGTGATTTTAGTGTGATGTTACAATATTGACTTATTGCACTTAGTTTTGGTGGTAGTAGTGGTGTATTTGGAATCATGTTGGATGTAGTGACAAGTGATTGAGATACACTTGGAGCGATAGTGAGTGTTTGAGATGTGATGGGCATGATAGTGGTGGTTGGAGTGATCGAGGTGATAGGAATGGTTGGAATGACCGAGGTGATAGGCCCTTGGGAGACCCTGTTTTGATTTGGGATCAATGTTGTTGTTCGATTAGATACCATCTATTGGTGCGATGTCAATGGTATATTCGAGGGATTTGACGTGATGGTTTGATTGACATTAGGTGGATTGATTTGGGTGGATTGATTGGTGCTAGGTAAAGGGGGAAGCCCTAAACCAAGGAATGATGTTGGTAATGGTGGTGGAGATTTCCCTTGGTGCAATGCCTCAACTATTTTGGAAAGTGCAGCAATTTGATCTCGCTAAATTTGTTCTTGATTTTGATCTTGACTCCCTTGATATAGTTGATTAGGCTCTTGTTTAAGCAAATTTGGGATGCCTACTTGCGGTTTTTGAATGGAACTATGGGAAAATTGACTTTGGATAATGTTCTGATTTGGGACGATGTTTAGATTTGGCATGATAGGATGAACATTGTTGGTATTGGGAATCATTTTTCCAAAGTTTTTCGAGTTAGGATTCATGTTTCGAAAACTTGTACTTGGTACATTCTCCTTTGGTATGTAGGGATTTAGTGGGATGACATTGTTCATTTCAAGGTTCATGCATTGATTGTTTGATTGATAGACTTGTAGGTTTGGACTTAGATCTATCATTGGGAAATGTGTTCCAAACTTTGACTTGGGCATACTCACACTTGTTGTACCATTGACATTCGTTGAAGGCAATGATCCAATGCATGGACTTTGATAATTGATAGGCATTGTAAGGCTTTGAAGATTCAATTGATTTGGATTACCCAAGATGTATGGATCAATTTTATATTCCATGTTCTTCATGTGTTTTGACCTTGTTGCAAAAGTGATTTCTAAGGTTCTTAGGATCAATTACGAGATGAAGGATGAAAGGTGAATGATGTGAGTGTTGAACGTTTAAGGACTTTGGATCAATGCTAGACTTAGGGATTTTGATTTTGATTATTTGATGTGGATGATGAACTTGTAAAGCCTAAGATGTTGGATGTGATCTTAGGATGAACTTGTTCAAAGGATGGTTGATTTAATTAAATGTATGAGAAAGGATGCATTCCCACACACCTAATTAAACAATTGACTTTGATTTGGTTTTGAGGATGATTTACCCAAGTCTAGAATGATGTTTTAAAAGCTCTAAAGTTGTTTGGATGGATGAATTTTGATAAATTTTTGGATGGATGAAGTGTTTGATTTTGATCCTAAATGAACCTAAGAAGGACTTGTTTACAAGGCCAAGGTTTTGAAGAACATGCTTTTCCCTTCAAACCAAAAGATCAATGTTTTCTCAAAAGACCATAAGACAAAAGATACACAAGCACATGTGTTGGGTTCAATTGATTTCATCTTGATTAGTGAATTTATTTTACAACAAACACTTTCTTGATTAGATTTTCAAACTAAATGTCCAATGTCCTAACTTCTTCAAACCCCACAAGATATGTTATGTGGAAATTGAATGAACTTAAGGCAAGGGGTTTTCATATTGTTTACTTAAGAAGACAAATTGAGATTTAATCCAATGCTTAGAAATCTCTAAGGATGTGAATCCCAAGGGAAAGCAATAACATATGGATTGAGTCATTGGCATTTGTCTTCAAAAGGGTTTGAAATTTGAATGATAGTGTTAAGTGTTTGTTTCCATGATGTTTTTGATCAACCAATGCATTTTGTAACCCAAGAATAAGTACAATCCTATGGATGTGTAAGACAATATTTGTTGGATTTCCAATTGAACAAGTCCAGCTACGCTTATCTCTAGCGGATGGTTAGATGCTTGACCCCACTGGCTCCCCTCCATGGCTCATTAATGTCAATTGGGGCAGCCAAGCATCAACACCCATGAAACTCCCATGGCATGCTTTCCATCTCTACTAGAAGACCGTAAAAGTGTGGGGTGGCTTCAGAACGACCGTTCTTGCACCAACAAATAGATAAAGGATTTTGGAAAATTCTAGCACATGGGTTCTAGTAAGGACTTTCCATTCGTAGGAGTTGACCCAACGTGGCAAGAGTCCCCTTTCGGATCCATCTTGTCAGAGTCAACCGTGTGATATTGGTGTTTCTTCCAATATCCACATTTATAGCCTGGCTGAAAATACTCTTGGCTTTAGAGTGTTACGGGTTGAGTCATTCCCTTGGGTGAGTACTTTTTCCCCAAGGCAGGCCCTCTAGGATAAACAAAAACGAATGAAGAACAATATTCGTAACTTGATCAATCATCGTAGGCAACAAGGAGAGAGAATATATGCAACAAAGCCCCCACTCAAACTCGCACAATAGTTTTTTCAATTTTAAACCCAAATCGAAGTGTGGAGGTGATTGTTTTATCTCAACCCAAAGTCATGGAAAAGACCTTTTGATTCTCAAGATCACTATAAAGCGCAAGAGAAGTGCATACATCCTTTTCCAATGGCTTTAGTCTAAGTAAGCCCTCACAAACAAATAAAACTACACTTGTTCTTTTTAAACCCTCAAAGCAATGTGTGAGTTCATTTTAGAGCACCAAATCACAAGTGAAAAGACATTTGTTCAATTGTTTATTCCATAAACGAAATCTAGTAAGTTGTTGATCCTAAGGTTCTTTTTAAACCTTTTGCAAAAAATAAACAAAAAGAATCCTTTTTAAAACCAAATGAAAGCTAGTGTCCTAAAGAAAGAAAAGGATGACAAATTCTTTGAAGAAGTGTTAAACAAACATTTAAGTGTTAAAAAACACTTTGATTAGAAAAAATATCATCCCCATGCTCCTCTTTCTTTTGATTTCAATTTCCAACCTGAAAAAGTGATCAAAATGTTAGATGAGATAAAAAAAAAAAAACAAAAGGATATAGGGGTTAGATGAATCATTTACCAAAACACCCTAAAACTTAGCCAAGTTATCATGTGTTTTTACTTTAGATGAAAATTTGAAAATTTTAACTCATTAATAGTTAAGAAACAACTACACCATTGGATATCTTACGAAATTCTACCCTATTTCAAAAAAAAAAGCATCAAAAAAGACCTTCGTATGACCAAGATATGGTCATTTTAAAACTGACTCATGGGCGCTAAAACAGTGATCATGGGCGCTAAAAGAATGATCATCGGCGCTGCAGGAATGATCATGGATGCTACAAAAATGATCAAGGGTGCTAAAATAATGATCAATAGCGCTATAACAGTGATTATGGGCGCTATAACAGTGATTATGGGTGCTACAACAATGATCAAAAGTGCTATAACAATGATCACGGGCGCTAAAATGTAGATTTATGAACAGAACTGTAAAAAACGGCGATTTTTTTAAAAAAAATCTGTTATAATTTGTTGATCAGCCCTCCTTCTAGCGCCAATATGTGAACCATGGTCCTAATACCTACAAAACACAACAAACAAACACATTAGAAGATTGAAATGCAAGTTAGAAACAGGATTCCTCAAGAAATCCATTTATCAATGCTCTAAATAGGAAAATGAAAGCAATACAATGAGAAATCAACAAAAGAGATTAAATCATATGAAAGCAATGTAAATTCTTGATCTCTTGAGGGAGTTGGTGCCAATTTGATGTGAAAATTGGCCCTTTCCCAACTCCAATGCTAGCTTTGATGATTTAATGAAGATTGTGATCCACTTTGATGA
>VDFB02068289.1:20176-67635 GCA_007258455.2 Sequoia sempervirens
ATCACCTATTTTAGGCATCCAATTGGGAATATTCCTCCATTTGCGTCTCCCAACAAAATGAGTTGTCATCAACGAAATTTAAAAGCTCTTACATTGTCTCTTACATGTATCCCACTTGGCATTTAACTCATCTTTCATCCCCCCCCCTAAACATGTCATTTCATCATTCAAATTTCAAGCTTGCATTGATGAAAGTAGTAGCAAACTTCTTCCATTCACCAGGGTTGACAAATTGGCATCTTGCCATTAGATGAATAGTCCCACATTACTCTATTTTGGACATTCATCCATCTTGGCATTCTATAAATAAAGAGCTCATCTCCTCATTTGATCATCCACAAATTATGCAAAGTTATTATGCTAAAATATTTAGCCATTTTCATCCATCACCATTGAGTTCTTAGCTAGGTTTTTTGTAGATTTTGGCTTGGAGCTCTCATCCTTCATCATCAAAGTGGATCAATCATCATCAACATATCAAGTTTTCATCTTAGGAATTGGGAAAGGACCAATTTTCACATCAAATTGGCACCAATTCCCCCAAGGGATCATGTGTTTGCTTTTCTAATTAGGATTGAATCTATATTTTCTTGTTTTATTGTGTTCTTCCTTGTTTTCTTTCCTAATTTGAAGTTTACAAATGGATTTCATGGGGAATCATTGTTCATGCTTGCAATTGATTAACTAATGTGTTTATTCTCTTTGTTTTGCAAGTATTCGGATTGGGGTTCGCACAAAACCTTAATCATGACCAAAGCATTTATTTTAAGAGGAAGCACTACTTTGATCATCACTAGTTTTTGATGCTACACAATTCAACTCTTAAATCTTTTATGGTGATATTTTAGTCTCCCCACAAAAATTAGGTGTAAAATCAAATGAATACAATCATCATCATTATCATTAGAAGGTGATGGTTCAACTTTTGAAAATGGAATCAAAATACTAAGAGAGTTGGAAGTGTTTTCCTCATATTCTACTTATAAATTATAACTTTTTGCATACACTTTAACTATATGTATCTTGTTACTATGTGCATACTTTATCTCATAGTGAAGAGTAGGCATGACTCCCTTCATGGCATGAATCCATAGTTTACCAAGGAGAAGATTGTATGAAAGAGGTTATGGCATGACATGGATAAGGGTAGGAAAGATCATGGGTCCTACCTTAATGGGTAGTGTGATTGTCTCCAATGGTTTCCTTACAACATTATCAAAGCCATAGATAGAAATATTATCCAATTTTATTAGATTCTTACCCACACCAAGATTATCTAGAAGACTAATGCTACAAATATTAAGACCTGATCCATTACCAAGATTGAGAAAATTACTAAAATGAATTTACTAAACATTGGTTTTTTGTATTTTTTATAACCATTATTTCCTTTAATGCAAGATAAATGAACCCCCTCCTCAGTTTCCATCATAAGAATGTAGGAACTCTATGAATTCTTTCTATTCTATATATGTAAAAAGGTTTATGCTGGTGTGAAAAGAGACATTGTCAAACTAGTTAGCTATTAGCCTACTTAGTAGATTCCTATTTACACTACACTTAAGCTCACTTAGAGGACATCTAGAGGTGTTTCTCACCTCATGTGGTTGAGACAAGTGTTCTCACTTTGTGAGAAACCTCTTGCATGATCAATTTCCACTCACTACAACACACGTCATGTGAGTTAACGAGTGTTCAATCTATGAAGGGTTCGCTAATCATTGTGTTTCACATGACCACCTTCATCTCATTGCCTATATAGGCAAGCTTTGTACTCATTACCTCTTGGGTCAACTAAATACAATCTTATGCATTGTTGATGTGCTTGTATGCTATCTCTTAGATCTTCCTAATTCTAATATGGTATCAGAGTAGGAAGGAGACATTTACAAACCATTAGGTGAACAAATACAATGTATTTTGATAAATTTTGTTGCTCTCTTTATTAAAATTTGTAGGGAACTCGATTGACCCCACTCCTGTGGCATAATCTCTACTCAAAAATTTGTGACACCTCTGCTTAGAGGAACAATTTTTGCATACGAAATTGTAGCTGGTTTATCATCGTTCTTTGGTGGAGATTATTTATGGTCTCATCTGCCTACAAATCTAGGCATCGACCTTCACTTGCCATGCCTCTTCTTGCTAACAATCTGCAGGAAAATAAAAGGTTTGAACCTTGATTTGGAGGATGTGAGGCACAATTTGCATGAGTTTTTGACTTGTTTTAAATTGCAAGGGATGCCTAGGAGAGGAAAGATCAGTAGTGAGTGATACCTCAAATCTACAGTGGAAGTTATTGTTAAATTGACCAAAATCTACAATTGGTTGGTGGCATTGGCGTGTGAAGCTGCAGTGCAAATCTGTTGTTGGTGTGAAGGAGTTGTTGCAGACACTCCATTGAATTCTCCACTTGGCAAGTCAACCTTGTGAACAGGCCTCAAATGCTCCACACTTTGAGGAGTGAAGTAGGCATGGTAGACTCCTAAGAGGATTGTTCACAGCTTGTGTGGTTGAGTCTTGAAATTTTCTCCACATGGCATAATTTTCCTATTTTGACTATAGTCAATTGCCCACTAGTTCTTTCCAGTCCATGAGGGTTTAATTATTTTCTACTTTCCTCTCTCTAACTTTTTAAAATATTTGATTTTTCTAAACTTTGTAAATGCAAATTTTATTAGTGTAAATTTGCAATATGGTGAAAATTTAATTTTTTAAACTCTATTCAATGATGGTGATTTTGCACTAATATATAAAGTGCCTTTTTTGACCATCATTCTAGTATGCAAATATATGCACTAAAATAAAGTGCCAAACAAAGGGGGAAATCATAAATATTAAAAAGGGGGGGTGTCAAAGAGTTGTGATTAAAAATCCACTTCAAATTTCATTCAATTTTCTAAAAATTTGAAAATCACAACTAGGAATGGAGCCGAATCAACAAAAGGAGCAAAAATTAGTTAAGGATAAAGAAATTTACAAGGAACAAAATCACAAAAAGAGGAAAATATGAAAAAAAATTTAGAGGATAGGTTTTTCCCATTGGGTTTTCTATCTTTCTCCATCATTTGTAAAATACTACATTATAAATGAGTACCTTATCAAGCCTTGTTGTTGAGACTCATATCTTCAGTTTTTAGCTTACTCCCTAAGTATCACTTAAAGGGGGGTGTTAGTGTGAAAAGAGACATTGTCAAACTAGTTAGCTATTAGCCTACTTAGTAGATTCCTATTTATGCTACACTTAAGTTCACTTAGAGGACATATAGAGGTTTTTCTCACCTCATGTGGTTGAGACAAGTGTTCTCACTTTGTGAGACACCTCTTGCATGATAACTTGCCACTCACTACAACACATGTCATGTGAGATAACAAGTGTTCAATCTATGAAGGGTTAGCCAGTCATTGTGTTTCACATGACCACCTTCATCTCATTGGCTATATAGGAAAGCTTTGTACTCATTATCTCTTGGGTCAACTAAATACAATCTTATGTATTTTTCATGTGCTTGTCTTCTATCTCCTAGATCTTCCTAATTCTAATAGTTTATATCAATAAAAATTTATAACCACCCCTACTAAAAAATTCTATTAGCACTACATTAAAAATTCTTTCATGACTTAGAATCCCTAAAAATTCAAATAAATAAAAGCTCTAAAAGAATGCATATAATCTTATGTATATAATAAGTTTTTTGGGAAAAGGGCAATGTTAATTTGTACATGCTTTCAAGTAGTGGCCTTCAACATATTTCAAGATTTGATATTTTTAGTGCTCATTAGTTTAGTATGTATCTATATTTTTATACAATTGATGAAATTTTAATTAATTCAATTAGATGATATTGATATGTATGTGTTATTGGTGACATGGTGATATTTAACGATTACATAATGCAATTTGCATATAATTGATTATGTCATATTTCAAAAATTTGTTTCTATTTGAGTGTCACAAATAAAATAAAAAATGAGTAGGTTTTGAAATGAAATTATTTAAAAGTCCTAAAAATGACTAAAGATTACTCTCATTGAATTGATAAGGAAGTATAACACTAATTTATTGATAACTGAATTATGGGTGAAGGAAATTTTTTTTATTTTTTTTTCATTTTTAAGAGGATTCCAACACTTACTAATTTGAAATACTTTCAACACTTAAATACAAGTTTGTAGTAAAATAATTCTTATTCTAATCTCTAATATTAACAAATGTGAAATAAATAATATTTATTTTTTATAAAAAATCTTATATTGTTGAAATGAAATTATTTTAGATTTTATGATCCATTATTTGAATATATGAGCATGAACATATGAATACATTTAAAAGTCATCTTGTCTAAATTTAGCACCAATAAAATGCATACATGTCTCATTTCACTTACAATATCAACTTTGGATTCAATCAATATGTTATATCAAAACTCCTATAATGGTCAAATTATAATGCAAGCAATTGAAACTAACCAATAATGCATACAATCGAACCAAAAAAAAATCATCTTCATAGATAATTAATTGGAAGTGCCTATTATGAATGAAAATTAATATAGATTCATTGTATATATTCATTAAACATTTTAAATATAAATATATAAATACATGCATACTATTACAAAGTTAGTTTGTCTAAATTAGACACCAATAAAATATAGATGATCTCATTTCACATAATTATAAAATCGTATTGGATACAATCTCATCAATATGCAACTTTCCACCTTCTTTCATAACTATAATACCATTGTAATTAATATTATATAGGGTATATTAATGATGCATATGTATTTTAATATTATTACAATAAGTGTGCTTATTTTTTGAATGGTTTGGTCAACCTTTTTATAATATATGTTTGCATTATACACAAGATATTTTAATTGTATAAGACTATAACAAAAAAATAATTTATTCATTATTTTGAAATAACTATACCATGCTTCTATGAAGATGCACTGTTAAATAGAAAATAAAAAACTTAAAACTTTTTTAGTTGAGATTTATTGTATCTATTTTTCTGTATTTATTTAATTAAACATCAATATTAATAAATTCCTCTAGTTGAAACTTATTGTACCTATTTTGTGTGTATTCAATTGATTATTAATATTAATAAATTATAATATATTGGAAGTCATTTTTTTAATACATGAAGAGGGCCCTAAAAACTTTAAAAGAGAACATAAATATGTAGTAGTATGTTGATGTGATAATTAGCCGATAGGCTATTTGTTTGAAGTTTCTACTAGGATTTTCATTAACCTAGTCATGAATAGTATTTATCAGCGCCGAAAATCTCCCGACCGGCAAGGACTTTGTTGTATACTATTATCTTGTTGTTGTTGTATGATGGCATGGGAGGAAGTAAATGCAATATTCAATGTTGTAGTGTGGGAAAGTGTACTTTCAAATGTGCCAAAAAATATATTGATTAAGTTGTATTATCGAAAGAGATATTGTGGTGTTGGTTTAATAACATACTATTGTAAAAATCATCGCCTTCGGCTCTGTAGTTGGTTTTATAGCAGACTATTCTAAAAATCGTCAGCTTCAGCTCTGTTTTATAGTAGATTGGAGGGTTTTAAAACTATTGTTCTTCGGAATCTGTAAGTCATTTTACATTGGTATTTTGTATAAATGATTAATTTATTTTTCATGTTTTCTTGTTATATATGTTTGTATCTTTAGCGTTATACCCATTTTGGAGACTTCAAAGAGATTATGGCTCTGTATGGATGGAGAAATTGTAGTTAAATCTTCTTTCTTTTGTCAAAAAATATGGTTAGGGTTAGTAATTTTTTTGCCCCTCATTTATTGTTTGGGGTTTTTTATGAGGACATGGAGGTTGCTAATTATGTGGGTTGGCGGTGGTGGAGTTGGTTGCCTCGATAAACGAAAGGATAATGGTACTTGTGTTTGCTCAAATGAGGCTTAATGCATCTTGTTGTTGTTGTATGATGGCATGGGAGGAAGTAAATGCAATATTCAATGTTGTAGTGTGGGAAAGTGTACTTTGAAATGTGCCAAAAAATATATTGATAAAGTTGTATTATCGAAAGAGATATTGTGGTGTTGGTTTAATAACACACTACTGTAAAAATCATCGCCTTCGGCTCTGTAGGTGGTTTTATAGTAGACTATTCTAAAAATCGTCAGCTTCAGCTCCATTTTATAGTAGATTGGAGGGTTTTAAAACTATTGTTCTTCAGAATCTGTAAGTCATTTTACATTGGTATTTTGCATAAATTATTAATTTATTGTTCATGTTTTCTTGTTATATATTTTTGTATCTTTATCGTTATACCCATTTTGGAGACATCAAAGAGATTATGGCTCTGTATGGATGGAGAAATTGTAGTTAAATCTTCTTTCTTTTGTCAAAAAATATGGTTAGGGTTAGTAATTTTTTTGCCCCTCATTTATTGTTTGTAGTTATCTTTGTGCATCTTTGGCAAATTATACCCATTACCATAGGAGCAATTGTAGTTAAATATTATTTCTTTCATCAAAAAATATGGTTAGGGTTAGTGATTTTATTTCCCTTCATTTACTATTTTAATTATATCTCTGTGCATCTTTGGTGTTATAGCCATTAACATAGGAGCAATTGCAGATTAACATAGGAGTAATTGCACACACACACACACACACACACACACACACACACACACACACACATATATATATGCAAAGAATTAGTATGAAACCATAAACATATTCGAGATAAAATTATTTTAGTGGCTATTAAGTGTTATTCTAATAGCTCTTTTACAATTTTTCTATTTGTCTATAATATTTACTGCTCGGTAATGTAGCTCGAATTTTCAATGAAGTCTCTAGCGTTATACCCATTTTGCATAGATTATTGCTACCTATTGGCTTTAGGATTTCTATTTAATGTAGCTTTTCATTCATCTATGTTGTATCAATATGTTTCATGATATTCTTTTTTTTTCATTTGTTTGAAGTTCCTTGTAACAAATTGTTCTTCATGATAATATTTTTTTTTTCAGTTCCCCATAACAAACTATTGATTATCATAGTTATCCTCTTCTATTCTCCATATTTTATTCATGATATTTTTTTTACTCATATATTTGAAGCTCCTTATAACACACTGTTAATTGTCATGGTTATCTTCTCTTGATGGAATGTGTTATATGTCTTGTATCAATATGTTTCATGATATTCTTTTCTCCTCATCTATTTGAAGTTCCCCATAACCAACTATTCTTCATTTGGTGCCAAGAAATGTAGCTTCAATTTTCAATTAAGTTTGTGGCATTGTTAGGTCTCAAAAATGCTCGTTGGAAAACCAAAAGAGGTTGCCAGGCTCTTGGCATGTTTTAGGCTAATGAACAAGGCCAAATGGTGTATTTGAACCTTCTTCTCTTTAGGATTTGCTAGACCTAGGTGGGTGTACCTATGCAAATGAAGCAGACTTAAACTATGAGTTTCCTACTTGAGCAATCTATCCACAATGGAAATTGGAAGTGGAGAGATGAAAGCTTAATTTGGTATAAATTGTATAAGAAATATCAAGGTGAGGTTTAATATGTTTAGTTAATGGATGTAAAATTTCTAAACAAATTTGATGAAACTAAATGATGAAATGGATAAGACGAGTGCCTTGTTGGGTGAATGGATTCAAATGAATATCTAAATTATATGATTTGTATTGGCTGCAACTCAAACTGTTTTGCACACTTATGTTGTATAAACGTGCAAGAAAGTGATTGAAAAAATCTACTTATGGATCCAACTGACACAACCACGTTACTTATGATTTACCAAAAGGATTTTAATCTTTTCTTGAAAGAACCAATTGAATAAATCATACAGGATCAACAAATAATACAAAATTGGAGACAAAATGGTAATTCCTAATTATATGGCTCTTCTTATTGATATAAATAACACTCCTAGATTTATGTGGTTGACTAAAATAATTTTAATTCTTTTGGAGAAACCAATTAATTATATCACACAAGAATAGTAAATGCGCATTGATAAATTGAATATATACTTGATATACCAATTTAAATAATAAGGAAATATTAAATTGGAGACAACTAGATAATTCAATATTTTCAACAAACAATTGATACCAATATAAAGCCACAGAATCAGAGATATTTCATTAATTTCCTCAAAATTATATCTACAACATAGTTTTTGAAATGAAAACATTATGGAAGCTTTTTGTTGTCTATCTATCCCTATTTGCCTATATCTTTGTATCACTATGTAACTGACTTATATATCAAAACTTTGGAGAGGATGCACCCCTTCGTAAATGTCTTTTGAAACTCAACAATAACTAACAATAATTAAACATAGGCAATTAGGCTCTGGCAAGCCACAAATGGACTTTAGTAACATAATCTAAATATTCCAGCCTCAAGTGAGTATTGACATCATCTGTGGCATTTCTCATAGTGATGATCTCCATGTTTACCATTTTCTCTGAATGCTCAAATGACTTGTCTAGTGTTGATTCTCCACTTTTGGCTACCTCCAAAGCTTTATGCAATATCATCTTGCACTCCTTTATCCACTTGTTCTAACCTTTTAGTTCTCCATTATTTTCAAATAATGCAAGCACTATATGCTTTGTAACATCAGTTAATCCTTTCTCATCTAACTAGAATTCCTCATAATAGTCCTTGTGCTTCTTCACTATCTCCTCAACATTTATAATAGCCCTACTATTAGAAACACCTTGTTGTTGCATTTCCTACAACTTCTCCTATATTCGGTCATTTATTATTTATTTTTTTTGAATTGTGGCTCAATTTTTGGAATGGATTGACCATAACTTATTCATCCAAATCATCAAATTAGCATGCCTTTTTTGTAATGTTGCAGAGATTGTATCAAACCTTGCTTTATCTACATATTCCTATACATATGATCCCTCACCCTTATCCTTTGATTGTGAACTCTCCCCTTGAGTTAGTAACTTAGTAGATTCCTTCACTGTATTTTTAACCATATCCTTCAGGTAATCATTCTCCTTAAGTATCCTTTCATTATTCATTTTATACATAATATATCCTTTTCTTTAATCAACATTTGTATTTGAGCTTTATTTAATTTAGAAACATTGGTTCCAATCTCAACTATAACTACAAGATGATCCTCTCCAAATTTTAGTGTCATGACATGGCCAAAAACTTTTTCAATGTCAATAATTACAAACTTCTTATGTGGTGGGTACAAAGCTTAGATCATGAGGGAACCTTCATTGGGGTTATACCTTGATCCCGTGTACACCTCTATAACTCCTTCAGGGCCAAGCTTGTGTGTAGGATTGTTATTTTGCAAAAAGTTGTCAAAACCAAGAGAAAAATTTAGATACAAACCTAGAAAAATTATTACACCTGACTCCTCCAATAATTTTCTTCCAATCTTTGGAGTCATATCTTTCACCTCATTTTCTACACAACCTTAAATTATTCAGCAGAACTGATCGTTATTGTTTGGTGTTATGTTTCCAATAAATTATCTTATTGATTTTCCCTTCTATTTGTACAAGAAGGCTCTAAATTCTAGAGACTTTACAAACTCATCATCATCAATAAAGGATCTTTAAACTATTTTCCTTGTGTCTATGTCAAAACCCTCTTCAATTTCTAGCTCTCTAAGAGGAGACTTACAATCCTCAACTTTCAACCTAGATATTTTATCAGTTTACCCCTAAGATTCCTCATCATCAGATGACTCCTCACTAGAAGATAATAGTTATGCTTCTTGTATCTCTTTTATCCTTTGTTCTACTAATCTGTTATATTCATCAACAACTGTCTCAACTTCTTTCTCCTCCATATTCCTGATCAAGTCATCATATGGATAGGGTATATGATCATACCCACCCAAGTTCATCTTTCTTCTAGAAAAGTCAATGTATCCTTTTGGATCAAACCCTTTCCTTGGTGGAGCCCTTTTCAAATTAAAATGTAGTAACTTATCCAAAATCAAGTCATACCCCTCTTTTGACAATACAGTGAAATCTCCAAAACATAAAGTACTTGGCATGAATGCATGCTTTCCAAAGGAACCTAGATTTATAACACTTGAGTAGTCCATCTGTCTAACAATCTCAAAGTAAGCAATTCTATCAAGTACTATTTTTGGAAAAATAAATGGTGTATCCTCAAAACCATAAACCCTGATCATAGTAGCATCCTTGAAACAATACCAATCTCCCCAATTGTGACCAATAGGTCCATTGAAATCCTTAGGCCTAAAGAACCTCTTAATTTCATTAGATAATGAGTGCTCACAAGGATAGTTAAAAATATTGTACAATGGCTTAACAAAGTACTCTTCAAAATGAAAATAAATTGAATTGACAAATCTGTTGTCCCAAATAGCAGTCCATAACTGAATTGGTAGTAGTTTACCCTCATTATCAAACTATGCAATCCTTAACTCCTCTGGCCACATCCCCAATTCTTTCCCATGATACATTATTATATGCATAAAAACATAATAATTCTTGAAATGCAGAATAGGGGATCCATTTTAAATTGCTATTAGTCCTGAATCAATTCCTTTGAAAATATATGAAGTATAGTTAAATGGTTTGGCTTTGTGATACTGAACATTGGCAAAAATTACCATTGGTACAATTGATATAAACTCAGGAGCTTCCATCCCTAACACTTGACACACTGAGAAGTATGTGCATTTCAAATAGGGTTCAAATAGGTTGATGTGAAAGGGAGGCCCATCATTGTCATCAAGTGGGACTAGACTTCCAGCCTTCTTAGGCCTATGCAATGGTAATCTCCACCCCTTATAGGTTGTATCCATTCTCCAAAATTCTTTCTCTAAAACCTCATGTACAATAGTTTCATCACATGTGTCGTCTAGGTCAAAAACTTCACAAATTGCATCTTCAGACACATGTATAAAAGGTTTATCCAATGAATTGTAGATAGACTTGAGGTTTGGATTGTAGTGGGTAGCTAAGAGTTTCACTAGTTCCACATTCACAAATACGTTAGGGACAACCAATTTTCCCAAGTTAAATTTCTAGGGATTGCATACTGGCTCAAACATATCCCTCTAATGATAATGAAACATAAATAGCTCATATCCTTGAATTGGAGTCCACACATCCCATATATGCCTACACTTGTCCTCAAATCTCTCCACATCTACCCTATGTTGTGCAGAATGCTTGGCTTTTGGTCCTAAACTAGGTAGTTGGTCAATGAGATCTTGGTTCGATTTTCTCTCGTTTGTTCCTGATTCATCTCGTGTCTCAATCTTTTGTTTCTTACCCCTAGGCTAGCTACCCTCACTTTGTTGTTTTCTACTTTTTATTTCCTTGAGCTTGAACCCTCCATTTTATCTTCAAGGTGATAGAGTTGCAAGATATAATTATAAGGAATTAGCAAGCTTACTTGAAAAATTAAAGCCGCACTGAATTTTTTGGCCTTTGCCCATTCTCCTATTCCTTTCACTGCTAATCTTGAAAATTATCCTTAATTATTCTTCTTTCAATAAAAGAATTATCTATACAATGTATATCCGTACAACCATTAATGTCCAGCTTTGAACATGAGTGTAGCAGATTTTTTGAATTTCTCACTGTCAGACTGAATGATTATATCAGCGAGACTTATTCAAACTTTGGTCGATCTATGTATTTGAACCAAGCTGAATGTTCATTAGACATCTTATATGGTCAGAGAGATAACATAGTATTCTTACCAATGTTGAATAACTAGTTTTTTATTTATCTTTTAATCCATATCACCTTCGAGAAGATATTTATCAAGTCACTTAGATATCAAAGTTGTCGTCAAGTGTCATTCCGATGAACTTTGATCTATTCATTTCACCATCGACATGAGAATGGGAATCTCTAAGGGATCTGAAAGTTACTCCAATAGCATTAGTCTCCCTGACGTGTTTCTCTCATTATCCTCTTCCTTTGGATGAATTGGAAAGACTCTTGCCGAAATTACTTTCATCGACTTAACATATGAAGTCAAAAAGAGAAGAGAAACTCACTCTGATAGCACGTCTCCTCGATGTGTTTCCCTTTGTTTTATCGGTGAGACACAATGAATTTCTTACCAATGGAGGTCCATCAACATGACATGTATGCTCATAATGACTTGAGAATTTTACTCTCATAGTATTATTCTTGCTGATAACCTTTTCATCGGTGGGACGACAGGCCTTGTCTTCCTGAATATGCATCCTCCTAGTTTTTTGATCGTTGTGACAATGTTGACCTTTTTTTGAAATGCAAAAAATTCTTAAATTGAAAGGCTATAGCTTATGGGTCAAAGAGATGGAGCTATTCATGATGATATGAACTGTTTATTTAGAAACTCTTACTTAATGATGACCAGAGGGATTTTGGTATGTCAAAAGGTTAAATTTGAAGGGATCATTGATGGATATGGTATGTGGAATGGATTATAGAAAATTTGTATTACTCTCTGCACTTAGCATGTGGCTACCTTATGGGGTTCATGATTGTAAACCATTAAAAGTGTGAATTTTTTTTATAGTCCCAACAATGGCTCTATCTCGGGATGTATACCCCTTGTGGGTATGTCAAGAATTCAGATCACTAGGAGAGCAGACCAAGTGGCTTGTGACATGGGATGGCAGTGGAAATGAGGGAGAAATAAGAGTGGTGGAAATGATATGAAATCCTAGACTACTATGCATGGAAAAGATCCATTCTTTAAAAGGTTATCCAGGAATTGTCCATACATTGGCAATCCTTAATCCTTTATGTTCTTCAAGAAAAGAAATGTTTTAGGAATTGCCCATGTACTAGAAATTCTTGTTCTTCTCTTGAAATTTTTTGGAGATAATATGAATCCTCACCTCCCTTTCCAACAATAACAAAGGGTCCCAACCATAAGGCTTCAAATTTCTCATGCTTTCCTTTGTCTTGACCCCTGGCATTCCACATGAGAACTATGTCATCTATTTCAAACTTCCTATTTTTGGCTTTCCTCTCATACAAGTATTTCATTTGTAATTGTTTCTTCCTATTATGCTTCTGAGCTTGGTTTCTAATTTCATTGACCTCCATTAATTCCTCCATCCTCTCCTTCATGGATTTAGGAACATCCAAATCTTCTTCCAAAATGAACTTGCATACTGGTATTAGATTATGCAAAGGGAGTCTAGCCTAAGTTCCATACACAAGCTCAAAAGGTGATTTACCAACAACCTTTTCACAATAATCTTGTCCACCCATAAAGCAAGCCTTAACTTAGAATCACATGCCTTTTTGTTGTTATCCAACATTCTTCTTATGATCGTCAAGATACTCTTGTTGTTGGATTCTACCTGCCCATTTTCCTGTGGATGATAAGGCGAAGAATATGAGATAATAATTCCATAAGAATGGAAAAAATTCTTGAACTCATCAGATCTAAAACACATTCCATTATCAGTTACAACCCTTGCTAGGACCCCAAATCTTGTGATGATGTTTTCCAATAAGAAATTGGCCACAACCTTACTAGTTTCCTGCTTGGTGGGTATGACTTCCACCCATTTTGCAAAGTAATATATGGCCACCAATATCCATTTGTGTCCTACACTAGATTTTTCTATAATTTCCTGTATGAAATCAATTCCCCATTGGTGAAATGGAGCTTCTATCTACATGGGTCTCAAAGGTAATGCTCCTTGATATTTTAGTTTCCCAAAAAAAATTTGACATGCCTCACATTTTCTAGTATATTCATGTGCATCATTAAAAACCCTGGGCCAATAGTACCATGCCCTTAGTATCTTATGAGTAATGGTTTTTGCTAAGAAATTCCCTCCACATACTCTTTCATGCATTTCCTTCAAGACATGTCTTGCCTAATGTTCATCTAAGCACAACAATAGAACACCATCCCTATTCTTCCAATATATGTCTCCCTTCATGAATACATATTTTGAGGCTTGCAACTTAAGTGTCCTTTTTTGGTTGTCATCAAACCCTTCTAGAAATTTCAAATGTTTGAGATAGTACATGATATTAGTGTACCATGAAGTGTTTTCAATACTAGTGACCATATCTTCTTCACTATTGACATTGCATACTTGGGTAGCTTCAAAATTGGTTTCAGCCATCAATTTGGCTAATCCTTGTCCTCTTACAAGCTTGGTGATCTAAAACTCAATATCAAACTCCTAAATTTTATTTATCCACCAACATCTATACCCTATTGTTTCACTTTGTACAAATACGTCTTTCACAACAAAGTTAGGCACATAAGCTATAACCTTTGCTCCTACTAGGTATGGTTTGAATACCTTGACTGCTTTCACCAATGCGTAGGCTTGTTTCTCCACAATATCATATTTCAATTATGCACTTTGGAGGGATTTGCTAAAAAAGGAGACTGGCTGCTCATACCCTTCATCGTTCTTTTGGAGCATAACTACAACAACTATGTGATAAGATGTGAATGAAAATATTTGGATAGGTTTACTAAAACCTAGAGATTTCAATACTAGAGCTTCCTTGATTGCTCTCTTTATGGATATGAACGCATCTATAGCCTCAGTAGTCCAATCAATCTTTGCACCTTTCTTTAGCATCTTTGATATTGGTTTTACTATCTTAGCAAAATTTGATATGAAACTTCTCACAAAATTGATTTGTTCAAAAAAAGATTGAATAGCCTTAACTTTCTTGGGGATAGGTATCTTGTCAATGGCCTCCACTCTTTTAGGATCAATTCTTACTCCCTCCTTAGAGACTATATTACCAAGTAACTTTCCTTCTGTTACTGTAAGTTGACACTTTTTAGGATTAAGTGAGATGCCATATTCCAATGCTTTCAGAAAATATTTTCTCAAGGTGAGGCACGCGATCCTCTACCTTTTTGGAATATGTAGTTAAATAATCTTGGTAGACTACCATTATCACATTAATGAGGTTAGAAAAGGCAACATCCATGGGCCTTTGGAATGTTGCACCAACATTTGTGACTCCGAATGGCATCCTAACATAAACATATGTTCCCCATGGTGTAGTGAAGGTTGTCTTGTATTGTTCTGATTCTTTAATATTTACTTGGTTATCCATCCATCATGGATAGTAACTCATAGCCTATAACCCTTTGTAGAATATCCTCCATGTTTGGAAGTGGGTAATTATCTTTGAGAGAAGATACATTCAAGTTTTGAAAGTCTACACAAGAGCCTTATATCTCCAGTTTTCTTTCTAACCAATACTAAATTGGAGATTGCTATCAGGATTCAACCATGTAGTTTTTGAGTCAAACTCATTGAACCATGTTTCATGAGTCAATACCTCCTACTTATCAACTAAATTGGAGACCCAAGATGAATGCCTAATCGGCTTGATAATTCCTCCTTCCCTAAGTTTCATAAGTTCTTCATGCATTTTAGGCTCCAAAGTTGGATTGATGGGTCTTTTTTTTGCCTGAATGGTTTTGCATGTAGTTTTAATGGAATTTCTCTTGTTGAAAAAATCTTCCATATATGCTTTAAGATTCTCATAAGACCATGCAAAAACATGCTTCTATTTCCTTAACAATGCAATCAACATTTTTTTGATTGTTGGACTTATCTTCTTCCCAATATATACTCTTTTTGGTGCCAGTTCAGTCCCTAAATTGATCTCCTCCACATCTTCTCTCTTTACTGGTGTTTGTTTCAGGAGAGCACAATAATTTCCATCAAACATCCTCTCGAGTGCCACAAGTCCTTTAGGAAGTTTGTTATTTTTGAGTTGCAGAACTTTTTTTCCAAACACAATCTATTTTCCATCTACTTCTTCCACAAATGTATTGAATTCAATCTCCTGAGATTCATACTGATCAATGCAATGTAGAAATTTTATGAGATTAGTATCATGATTGAAAACTTTCCAACTACATATGTTATCAGGGATGGCAAGTCTTGTTTTGAATTCAACTTGAGATAATTTGGCCAGGGTGATATCATCTCTTTTTAGGGCTACATTGGCTAAGAAATCTACCATCAAGTTTTTTGACCTATCTATCCATTCAATAGAAAAGGCATCGAATAATTCAATTGTATCCCATAATGCATTCCTATACTGTTTTAACCTCTTATTTTTTGCAACCTATTTTGATCTGATCTATGAAATGATTAACTCAGAGTCTCCAAGAACAATTAGTAGTTTGATTTTGTGTTTGACAACCATATTCAAACCAATTAGCAGGGCCTCATACTCTGCTATATTATTTGTACATTCAAATGTCAGCAAGAATGAATACTTGAATGTAGTATCGTCAGGTGAAATAAAAACTACCCCTGCTCCATTGCCTTCCTGACTACACACTCCATCAAAATACATCTTCTATATACCATGTTGATTCTTGGAAATATGCTTATCAATTGGATCAATGTTTACTAATTTAGGCTGGGAAGGCTCTATTATGAAACTTCCCAAATCTACATCATAAAAGCAGTTTAATTGATTTTGAGCAAAATAGTCCACAATTTGATTCACCCTTGGTTCTATATAAAGCTTAACCTCTTCAACATTCACTAGTATTATGGCATAGGACAAGTCAAATTGTACATTTTCTCCAACTGTTGTAGTGCATTTCCTTGACAAGAGCATTCCAAAATGATGGGGTGTGTCAATTAAAATTATGTCAATATTATATATTGCCATCCAATAGGTGGCAAACTTCACCTCTACATCTTTCATAATTCCTATCACTGGGATACGCCTACTATCCATAGCATATCATTTTCCACCAGTAGTTTCTACCTACATGCCAAGTTGTTTCATGACCCCTACTAGCATGATGTTAATAGCAGCGCCTGAATCTATCATAAAATTTCTTACCAACTTATTATTTATGAGTAATATAGTAAAAAATGGATCAATTTGTGGAGGATTCACTATTGCATCACCAAGACAAGATTTAGGAACCTCTACTTCTCCCTACCTACTATTACTGATCTCAGTGGTCTCTTTATTCTCAGGGTTTGTATTCTTATTAGTTCCATTAGATATTAATTGAATAGCACTTTCCCTATATTCTTTTATTTTCATCATTTCTAATAATGGCACAAACATCTTTACTTGGGATAGGGCCTATGTGAACTTGAAAGAGGTATTTTCTATTTTGGTTATCTTATTTTGTTCCAGTGGATCTCCTTTTCTCTCCACTTTTTCCCTCTTGTTTGTTTCATTTGACTTCTGCTTATCTTTGTGTGGCTCTTTTTTTCTTTTTCTAGGAGTACATTTTTGTTCATTTTGATTTAGTTCCTTACTTTCCATATTTTTTAGTTTTTCTTGTGTTGCTTCTTTTTCTTTCACAAACACTCCTCTTGGAGCACCACCATCAACATTTATTGTTTTGTTCCTGAGCCTATAATTACTTTTTGCTTGTTCTACAACAAAAATAGTTAATTCTTTTATCACTTCCTCAGTAGGTCTCCTTATTCTATATTTACTTGACTGAGATGGTGCAAAAGGAGAATATGATTTGTCATTAATTTCATTATAATCAGAAAAATACTTGTTTTACCATATGAACATTGTATTTTTGGTTATCAACATCATACTTGTAGCCTTCCTCTTCTGAATATGAATATCCCTACTCACTGGGATAGAGGGTGTGGGAAGTCAAATATATTATATGATCTTCTTCACAATCATCGATTGGTGTTTCTTCCTCTTGTATTGATTGAGCTACAACACAGTGATTAGGGGCATGTGGTAGTTTTCAAACTTGACACCAAGGATTATTGTTAACCTTGTATGCTCCCTTCTTTAAGGGATCAGGAGTCTCCTTATTCCTAGGTCTATCAATTATGGGCATTCCATCCTTCCAATTTGTGTTATATGGCATATCATGAAACCTTGGTCTTTCACTCCTGTAAGTATTTTCTTGCTTGTTCTAAGGATTATTAAAATTTTGGGGAATCGTGAGATTATCTCTTTTACCAATCATCCCAATAGCCTTTCTATTGTTTTCAATAGTCAATGTTGTTTTTTGTGCTTCAACTAGATTTCTAGGGCACCTATTTCTAAGCTCATCTCCTATCTTTAGATCAAAGGCTTTCATGTAAATGCTTAATGTTGCAAGGTCAACCAGTTTAGACCCAGGTGGTATATTATTGTGCAATTTGGAGAACCTCTAGTTGAAGTCATAAACTAACTCATTCAGATGTTTTTGGATACTTATCAATTCATGTAAAGAAAACTATGGTGCACACTGATTCCCATATTGCTCCAAAAACTGATCTTGGAAGCCTAATATAGAATTAATTTAACCATCAAGTAAGTTATTGAACCAATCCCTTGCTTCTTTTGTTAGAGATATCATGAATAATCCCATATTCACATCCTCATAATCCATACCAATATCTTGAACAAAGGCATTAAAATTTCTGATATGTTCTTTTGCTGATATCACATTATTCCCAGTGAACTTGGGAACCATATTTCTCCAATTATTTTCCATTGGGTATGGGTACAATTGATACCCTATTAGATCGAATTGTCTACATGGGTTTGTAGGATTTTGTGGAGGCAAGTTCAAGGGTGGCAGATTAGGGGAGTACGAATACCCATATTGAGGCTGATAATAAGCATTTTGTTGGATGTGTTGCTGGGGGTATATATTTTGATGGGGCATATGTTGCTAATATTGTGGGGGATATTGATGACCTAGAGGTGGATTGTGTTGGGGAGTGTTGGTAGCATTTGGGTGTTGGGATCTTTGAGATGGCATATTCGGCTGATAATGTTGTCTTCGGTTTACATTCTATGGTGGTTTTGTGTTTTGAGATGATCCTTGAGGATTGATATTACCACCCTGTTTATGTGGGGAGACATACTTCGGTGGTTTTGATGTATTAATATTTAGCTGAGATAGTTGTTGTTTCAACTCTATGTTTCTTTTTATCATCCACTATCTTCTTTCAAGCTCCTATTCTTGCCATTGCATTTGTATTTCTAATTCTTTATTAGTTAGGTGTTGAAAATCTTCAATAGGAATTGATTTATCCATGAGCCCACATTGGTTTCCTTCTACTTGTTTATGGGCCATTTCATATTCATACTCCTCCTACCTCAATCTTCGTTCTTCATCTCTCTAGGCATGAAACTCTTGCATCTTTTCTTGGTCCATTTCAAAATGATAAATGGGATGATCACTATTTTCTTGTTCAAATGGAGTGTGGGGATCTACACATGGATCAATTTTGTGATATTCCAACCCATACAATGGGGAAAATATATTGTGTGCATTAAAGGCTTTTTCTGATAAATTTCCTTCTTTTATGACATCTCCTTGGCTAGATTTCACCTTAGACTTGTTCTTGTTTTTGTTTGTTTTTGTGGGAGGAGATCCATGTTTATCAGTTCATCTCCCATTTTTCTTCTTGGGACTATCCTGGTGTAAGGATGTTCTACCATTCATATCAGATGACATATAGTACCTCTGATGTTTGTTTTCTATCATTTTTGATCTGATGCTTACTTTATTTGTCATAAAATTTCTCTAGAGTTTCCACCTACTTTCTGAAAGCAGGAAAATGCTTGAGTTTGTTCCCAGTGAAGTCTTTTAACTTTGGAGTGACCTTATGAAGGAAGCCTTGGGTTTAGAACTAGCTCCCCAGTAGAGTCGCCAATCTATTAGGTCTCAAAAGCTACACTGGTTGGAAAACCTCAAGTGGTTGCCAGGCTCTTGGCATGTTTTAGGCTAACGGATAAGGCCAAATGGTGCACTTGAGCATTTTATCCACAATGGAAATTGGAAGTGGAGAGATGCAAGCTTAATTTGGTATGAATTGTATAAGCAATATCAAGGTGAAGTTTAATATGTTCAGTTAATGAATGTAAATTTTTTAAACAAATTTGATGAAACTAAATAATGAAATGGATAAGACCAGTGCCTTGTTGGGTGAATAGAGTCAAATTAAGATCTAGATTGTATGACTTGTATTGGCTACAACTCAAACTGTTTGGCACACTTATGTTGGTTTATATCTTGTATAAACATGCAAGAAAGTTATTGAAAAACTCTACTTATGGATCCAACTGACACAACCAGGTTACTTATGATTTACCAAAAGGATTTTAATCTTTTCTTGAAAGAACCAATTGAATAAATCACACAAGAACAATATATAATACCAAATTGGAGACATAATGGCAATCCTAATTATATGGCTTTTCTTACTGATCCAAATAATACTCCCAGATTACTGTGATTTACTAAAAGGATTTTAATTCTTTTGGAGAAACTAATTAATCATATCACACAAGAACAACAATGTTCATTGATAAATTGAATATATACTTGATATACCAATTTAAATAATCAGGAAATATTAAATTGGAGACAACCAAATAATTCAATATTTTCAACAAACAATTGATACCAATATGAAGCCACAGAATCAAAGATCTTTCATTGATTTCCTCAAAATATATCAGCAACATAGTCTTTTGAAATGAAAACATTATGGAAGCTTTTTGTTGTCTATCTATCCCTATTCACCTATATCTTTTTATCGCTATGTAACTAACTTATATATCAAAACATTAAAGAGGATGCACCCCTTTGTAAATGTCTTTTGAAACTTAACAATAACTAACAATAATTAAACACATACAATTAGGCTCTGGCAAGCCACAAATGAACTTTAGTAACATGATCAAAATGTTCCTGCCTCAAGTGAGTGTCGACATCATCTGTGGCATTTCTCACAGTGATCTCCATGTTTACCATTTTCTCTAAATGCTCAAATGACTCGTCCAGTATTGATTCACCACTTTTGGCTACCTCCAAAGCTTTATGGAATATCATCTTGTACTCCTTTATCCACTTGTCCTGACCTTTTAGTTTTCCATTATTTTCAAATAATATAGGCACTCCACTCTTTGTAACATCAATTAATCCTTTGTCATCTTCCTGAAGTTCCCCATAATAGTCCTCATATTTCTTCACTATCTCCTCAACATTTATAGTAGCCCTGTTGGGTATGTGCAGGATCATGATGGACCAAAAAGTGGCGATATGATGGGTATTTGTAGGGTATGTGGCTAACGAAACTTTTTTTACCCAAAATTGATGAAACAAAAAGGGTTTTTAAAGGAGATTCTCAGCTTTCCACCAATATAAATTATGCTTTACTTTGAATTTAATAAATAAATATTATTCATTTTCTATTTGAATTACATGTAAAGTCCTGATTGGTAGGTTGGTTGAAAAACATCTATAGCTTTCAAATGGTATGACAATCTAAAACATGTGTCACATTCTATGCTTTGCATACTATAGGATTAAAAAAGAAAAAATGAATTTCATGAAGTTTTGACCAAGTTAAGGTGGTTAGACATACAAATTTTTATATTTTTAAAAAGTTTTAATTAAAAAATCATAATTAATTATTTACTTGAAAAAAATTACAAAAAAATATGCATAACATCGAGACATGAGTTCTCTACTTATATCTAAAATATTATAAAAAAATATTATAATTTTATTGTGGTTAGGGTGGTCAGATAGACACCTACTTCTTATTTTATCCCTAAAATTTAAGTACTACTACATTGAAATTTCAAATTTTTATCAAATAGTTTTTCTTTTTTAAAAAACCTAGTAGTTTAGAAACTACATTCAATTTGATACATATTATATTCTTACATATTTTTGAAATAATATAGAGAACTTATTCAAATTTTTACGTCAAGGTTCCTAACTCTGATTTTTCTAAATTTTTTGCCACTTAAGGGCTTGTTTTTCCATGATGATCCTGCACATACCCTGCTCTCAGAAAAACCTTCCTATTGCATTTCCTAAAGCTTCTCCTATATTCGGTCATTTATTCTTTTGTGTTCCTAAATTGTGGCTTGATTTTTGGAATGGATTGACCATAACTTATTCATCCAAATCATCAAATTAGCATTCCTTTTGTGTAATGTTGTAGAGATTGTATCAAACCTAGCTTTATCTACTTGATCTTGTACATATGATCCCTTACCCTTATCCTTTGATTGTGAACTCTCCCCTTGAGTTAGTAACTTAGTAGATTCATTCACTGTATTTTTAACCATATCCTTCAGGTAATCATTCTGCTTAAGTATCCTTTCATTATTCATTTTATACATCTCCTTTTCTTTAAACAACATTTGGATCTGAGCTTTATTTAATTTAGCAACATTGATGACAATCTCAATTGTAGCTACATGATCAACCTCTCCAAATTTTAGTGTCATGACATGGCCAAAAGCTTTTTTAGTGTTAATAATTACAAACTTCTTAGGTGGTGGGTACAAGGCCCAGATCATGAGGGAACCTTCATCAAGATTATACCTTGATCCCGTGTACACCTTTGTAACTCCTTTAGGGCTAAGCTTGTGTGTAGCATTGTTATTTTGGAAAAATCTATAAAAAAAGAGAAAATTTTAGATCCAAACCTAGAAAAATCATTACACCTGACTCCTCCAATAATTTTCTTCCTTGCTCTGGAGTCATATCTTTCATCTCATTTTCTACACTTAACCTCAAATTATTTAGCAATTGATCGTCATTGTTTGGTGTTATGTTTCCAATAGATTCTCTTATTGATTTTCCCTTATGTTTGTACATGAAGGCTCTGAGTTTTGGAGACTTTACAAACTCATCATCAGCAACAAAGTACATATAAGCCATTTTCCTTGTGTTTGTGTCAAAACCGTCTTCAATTTTTGGCTCTCTAAGAGAAGACTTATAATCCTTAATTTTTAGTCTAGAGATTTTATTAGTTAGGTCCTGAGATTCCTCATCATCCGATGACTCCTCTCCAGAATCTTGATAATAGCTCTACTTCGTGTATCTCTTTTATCCTTTGTTCTACTCCTATGTTATATTCATCAAGAACTGTTTAGCTTCTTTCTCCTCCATATTCCTGATCAAGTCATCATATGGATAGGGTATATGATCATACCCACCTAAGTTCATCTTTCTTCTAGCAAAGTCAAGGTATCCTTCTGTATCAAACCCTTTCATTGGTGGATCCATTTTCAAATTAAAATGTAATAGCTTATCCAAAATCAAGTCATACCCCTCTTTTGATAGTATAGTGAAGTCTCCAAAGCATAAAGTACTTGGCATGAATGCCTACTTTCCAAAGGAACCTAGAGTCATAACACTTTAGTAGTCCATCTATCTAACAATCTCCAAGTAATCAATTCAATTAGGTACTATTTTTTGGAAAATAAATGGTGTGTCCTGAAAACCATAAAGGGTATGTGTAGGATCATGATGGGCCAAAAAAGTGGCGATATGATGGGTATGTGTAGGGTATGTGGCTGACAACTTTTTTTAACCCAAAATTGATGAAAAGAAAAGGGTTTTTAAAGGAGATTCTTAGATTTCCACCAATATAAATTATGCTTTACTGTCAATTTAATAAATAAATATTATTCATTTTCTATTTGAATTATGACTAATGTCTTGATTGATAGGCTGATTGAAAAACATCTATAGCTTTCAAATGGTATCAATTTTTTTGAATCCAAAACATGTGTCACATTCTATACTTTGCATACTATAGGATTAAAAAAAAAAATTGAATTTCATGAATTTTTGACCAAGTTAAGATGGTCAGACATACGAGTTTTTATATTTTTTGAAAGTTGTAATAAAAAAATCATAATTAATTATTTACTTGGAAAAAATTTACAAAAAAATATGCATCACATCGGGACAGGAGTCCACTACTTATATTTAAAATCTTATAAAAAAATATTATCATTTTATTGTGGTTAGGGTGGTTGTCAGACACCTACTTCTTATTTTTTCCTTGAGATTTAAGTACTATTGCATTGAAATTTCAAATTTTCAACAAATAGATTTTTTTTGTAAATAAACCTCATAGTTTAGAAACTACATTCAATTTGCTATAAATTTTATTCTTACATATTTTTGAAATAATATAAATAACTTATTCAAATTTTTACGTCACGTTTCCTAACTCTGATTTTTCTGAATTTTTGTGACTTAAGGGCTTGTTTTTTCCATGATGATCTTGCACATAACCTAAACCCTGACCATAGTAGCATCCTCAAAATAGTACCAATCTCCCTAGTTGTGACGAATAGGTCCATTGATATCCTTAGGCCCAAGGAACCTCTTAATTTCATCAAATAATGAGTGATCACAAGGATATTTAAAAAATTTGTATAATGACTTGAAAAAATATTCTTCAAAATGAACATAACTTGAATTGACAAATCTACTATCCCAAATAGCATTCCATAACTGAATTGGTAGTATTTTACCCTCCTTATAAAATTTTGAAATCCTTAACTCCTCTAGCCACATCCCTAATTCTTTCAAATGATACATTATTATATGCATAAACATAGAATAATGCTTGAGATGTAGAATAGGGGATCCATTTTTAATTGCCACTAGTCCTGAATCAATTCCTTTGAAAATATATGAAGCATAATTAAATGGTCTAGCATTGTGATATTGAACATCGACAACAATCACCATTGGTACAATTAACATAAACTCAAGAGCTTCCATCCCTAACACTTGACACATTAAGAAGTATGTGTATTTCAAATAGGGTTCAAATAGGTTGATGTGAAAGGGAGGCCCATCATTGTCATCAAGTGGGACTAGACTTCCATCCTTCTTAGGCCTATGCAATGGTAATCTTTATCCCATGTAGGTTGTATCCATTCTCCATAATCCTTTCTCTAAAACCTCATGTACAATAGTTTCATCACGTCTGTCGTCTAGGTCAAAAAATTCAAAATTTGCAGCTTTAGACACATGTATAAAAGGTTTACTCAATGAATTATAGATAGCCTTGAGGTTTGGATTGTAGTGGGTAGCTACGAGTTTCACTAGTTCCACATTCACAAATACATTAGGGACAACCACTTTTCCTAGGTTAAATTTCTAGGGATTGCATACTGGCTCAAACCTATCCCTCTAATGATAATGAAACATAAATAGCTCATATCCTCGAATTGGAGTCCACACATCCCCTATATGCCTGAACTTGTGGTCAAATCTCTCCACACCTACCCTAAGTTGCGTAGAATGCTTGGATTTTCATCCTAAACCAACTAGTTGTTCAATAAGATCTTGGTTCAATTTTCTCTCGTTTGTTTTTTATTCATCCCTTATCTCAATTTTCTATTTCTTACCCTTAGGCTAGATACCCTCACTCTATTGTTTTCTACTTTTTGATTTCCCTAACCTTGAACCCTCCATTTTATCTTCAAGGTGACAAAGTTGCAAGATATAATTATAAGGAATTAGCAAGCTTACTTGAAAAATTTTAGTCGCACTGAATTTTTTGACCTCTGCCCATTCTCCCATTCCTTTTGCTGCCAATCTTGCAAATTCTCCTTAATTATTCTTCTCTCAATTAGAGAATTATCTATACAATGTGTATCCATACAACCATTAATGTCCAGCTCTGAACACAAGTGTAGCAGATTTTCTAAATTTCTCATTGTCAAACCGAATGATTATATCAACGAGACTTATTCATACTATGGTCTATCTATGTATTTGATGAATGTTCATTAGAAATCTTATATGGTTGGGGAGATCAAATAGTATTCTTACCGATGTTGAATAATTAGTTTTTTATTTATCTTTTAGTCCATATCACCTTTGGGAAGAGATTTTTCAAGTCACTTAGATATCAGAGTTGTCACCAAGTGTCATTTCGATGGACTTTGATCTATTCATTTCACAATTGGCATGAGAATGGGCATCATTGTGGTATTTGAAAGTTAATCTAATAGCATTAGTCTCCCTGACGTGTTTCTCTCATTACCCTCTTCCTTTGGATGAATCGACAAGACTCTCGTCGAAATTACTTTCATTGGCGTAACATATGAAGTGAGAAAGATAAGAGAAACTCACTCTAATTGAACATGTCTCCTTGACATGTTTCCCTTTTTTTATCAGTGAGACACATTGAGTTTCTTACCGATGGAGGTACATCAACATTACATGTATGCTCAAGATGACTTGAGAATTTCACTCCGATAGTATTATTCTTGTTGATAACCTTTTCATTGGTGGGATGATAGGCCTTGTCTTCTCGAATATGCATGCTCCTAGTTTGTTGATTGTTGTGACAATGTTGACCTTTTGTCAATATGCAAGAAATGCTTGAACTGAAAGGCTATAGCTGATGGGTTAGAGAGATATGAACCTAGTCATGATAATATGAACTATTTATTTAGAAATTGTTACTCAATAATGACGAGGGATTTTTGGTATGTCAATAGGTCAAATCTAAAGGGATCATTGATGGATATGGTATGCGGAATGGATTATAGAAAATTTGTATTGCTCTCTACACTTAGCATGTGGTTACCTTATGGGGTTCATGATTGTAAACCATTAAAAGTGTGAAAAAAAATTTACAGTCCCAACAAGCATTATAGCCATTTTGCAGAGATTATTGCTACCCATTGGCCTTAAGAGTTCTATTTAATGTGGGTTTCTAACACCTCTTATAACTGTTAGATAGACTGCTTGTCTTGTACTAATATGTTTCATGAATTTATTTTTTCCTCATATGTTTGAAGCTCCTTATAACAAACTATTAATTATCATGGTTATTTTGTCTCGATGGAACATGTTATATCTCTTATATCAATATGTTTCATGATATTCATTTTTCTTTATCCATTTGAAGTTGCCCATAACAAATTGTTCTTCATGATATTCTTTTTTTTCAATTCCCCATAAAAAAATTGTTTATTATCATAGTTTTCCTTTTCTATTCTCCATATTTTAAAGTTCTATTGAATGTGGGTTTTCGAACATCTGTCATTTTTCTATGATTTTTAAGTGTTTTTGTAATAGATCTTTTCCAATTTCCCTTTTTTTCTATATTAGTTTAGTGGTTGTTAAGTGTTATTCTAATACCTCTTATACAATTGCTCTATTATCTTTAATATATATATATGCATATGTGGATCTGTCTATGTTTTGAAGCATTAATTTCCACATAATGTTCACATTTAATACCATTCTCTTTGTAATGATTTGAAATTAAATCTATCAGAAAGATACCAAGGAACTAACTATGCAAAATGCGTATAACACCAAAGATCTATGCACATATTATATATATGTATCTATATATGTATGTATGTATGGGAAAGTATACTCTGAAATGTGTGAGAAAATATATTGATTAAGTTGCATTGTTGAAAGAGCCATTGTGGTGTTGGTTTGATAGTAGACTATTGTAAAAATCATTGTCTCTACCTCTGTTTAATAGCAGATTGGAGGGTTTTAAAACTATTGTGCTTCAAAATCTGTGAGTTGTATAGATATATACATACATATATATATACATATATATGTATATATATGTATGTATATATAAATATATATTTATATATACATATATATGTAATATATATATGTAATATATATATATATATTATATACATATATATTATATATATGTATATATATGTATGCATATATATGTATGTATATATGTATATATGTATATGTAGACACATAAAAATGAACTAGGCCGCAAGCTTCATTTTAACCACTTTCATCCTAGCATAATTAAGACATTTAATTATGTCCTTGGCCCACATTCGACTATTGATTAAATAATTCATAATTATTTAATTAATTCATGTCCTTTTATTCTTCATGATTATTAAATAAATAAATTTTATTTATTTATTAAATACGTCATTAATTGTCTAGGTCTTCCCTTAATTAAATAAATTTCTTAATTTATTTAATTACCCTTTGTCATATATTTCTTCCTGATTATTAAATAAATAAGTTTTATTTATTTATTTAATATGTCACTAACTGTCATAATTAAATGAATTGATTAATTTATTTAATTAATTAATCTTATCTGCTAAATTAAAAAATTATCTTTAATTATTTAATTGTCAAAATTAATATTCCTCTCATTTTAAATAAATTAAAATATTTAAAATGTCATCACTTTCTTAACTGTCAGTGCATTTTGCTAAATAATCTAAAAAAGTTTATTTATTATCTAACAAAATCATTATTTTGAATTAATTTAATTCAAAATAGTAACTAATCTTCCAAAAATCAAGTAATCGGGCAGATTCTTGATTTTCCAAATCTGATCTTCAGTCCAACTCTTATCTTCTTGATTTTTCAAATCTCACAAATCAGGCAGTATTTATCTTCTTGATTTTTGAAGATCTTTTTTTCTAATTAATTTATCCCATTTATTCTCCACTGTCAGTCCAATTATTTGAGATATTATTTTGACCGTTTGATTAATGAATTTTCCCTAACCCTAATTAGGGATTCTCAGATTTAATCTGGACCTCTCATTTTAGGTCTTAGTGATGAATTAATCTCACCTATCCATTCAAAATGGAATTTTCTATAAAATACCATTTTCCTCTCACTTTTCGATTACACACATTACACGCATTCACTTTATACAATTTCACACTTACACTCTTAGGATTTCCATAGCATTTATTATTTTAATTTGATCAAATCTTAGCATGTTTAGGCATTTTCAATCATAGTCATAGGCATAGACTTTAGACATTTTATGCAAATCCTTCAAAGCTTGGTGTAGGACTTAGACATTTGTAGATTGCTCGCATGTTCGATTTGAGGGCAAAGCATCATCCAGCAAGTAAGAAGGTACTATGGAGGTAATCATGGAGAACTTGATTTATAGGTATAACTGTTTAATTGTTTAATTTCCTTTGTACTCGATAGGTCTTTGGTTTTTTTTCTTTTACATTGATTTGATTGATCTAATCTAAACCTTAGAAATTACCCTCAGTTATAGTATATATATGTATGTATGTGTGTCGTATAAAAAAGTACCCTTTCCTTGACATGGGAATAATTCATGATAAAGTGGACTTAATGAGGTCTTAATCTAGCATTGTGAGGAATTTTATGTATCCACACTAGGTCTTGTACCCTTAATATGCATTTAACGATGTCTTGTAAAGGTGTTGTAAATTGTTGTAAGATACTTTCACACTTTTCTAAACTTAATTAACCTATTTCTCCCAAATTCAACATTATAGAACGTTTTTAATAATAGTATTACATCAATTTAGAAGGCTTTTAAAAAAAATTAATGATAAACTAGTGATGCAATGTGTCTTGCACATTCACATTGGTTCTTGTACCTTCCTAGGCTATGTGGACCTCATTTTAGTGTTGTAAAGTGTATTTAATTACACTTTCACATTGAATTTTATGTCACAAGCCCTAATTACTCTTTACATAATCACTAAAAGGCCCCTATCAACCCATATTGTGCATCCTGAGGCATAATTTGATCAAATAACCAACATAGTCATCATATAAGCCTGATTTTCTTACTTCTCGGCATTCCAGCTAGCAAAAATGGCCCCTATGGGACCCATTCACCATTAGTGACAAAATAGTCCCATGTAGGTGGGACCCATTCACCATTAGTGGCAAATGAGTCCCATTTGAGCCATTTTTCAGGGTTTTGAGTGAGAAAAAATAGGTTTTAAGTTAATTTTTCTCCATGTCGGCCTTAGGGTTCTAATTTATGGGTAAATAAGGTGAATTACCTATAAAAGCACATCTCTAAACTCATTTTTACATTCCATTCATCCATTAATACGTTCACATCATTCATTCATCATCTATCTTCTATCTCAAGTCAAGCAAGCTAGGGCATTTACATTGCAAGTCATCAATTTAGCTTCCTAAGACATCCAAGGGAAGATTCTACATGTTATATTGCATAATTTCAAGATCAATCATCATGGAAAGGTAATACATTCCATTAGTGCATGTTTCATTCCTTTCTTTCATCATTTTGGTTTAATTACCTAAAAGGGGTTTGACCAAGGAAAACCCCCATGACCTAACATTCAACATCTCTCTCTTGTCTTGTATGTTTGCAGATTTAGATCTCTTGGAAGCTTGGAAATAATTAAATATCAAGTTGTAAGGTTGCTAAAGTCTTCTCCTCATTCATCAAGTAAAAATATCAACAAAAATCCTTTTTTAGACTCGTAAATCAGTGTTTTGGAAGCTGACACCTGTAGGACATCAAAGTATAGATCAGAAGCTTCAGAATCCACCTTTGAAAAATTAGAAATTGAAAAGTGGAATCATTCACCATGAGTGGAAAATGAGTCCCACTCTAGGGTCAATTTTGAGTTTTGTGCATTTTTGAGTACCCTTTTGTCAGAAACGGGTTCTGGTTCAATTTGGCAAAACTGGGACTGATTCACCCTGAATGGTGAATGAGTCCCTCCAGGCCTGAAAATTAGCATCAATAGTGGTTTAGAAGATATTTCCAGTCTCCTTCAACATTATAGGTGCACACTTTCACTTTGGTTCATTTCTATTAAGTTTTGCATTCATTCCTAGTTCATTGTTGCATTATACAATGTTTTTTCAAACACCAATTGTTTCTTAGGTCTTGCATTCATATCCAATCAATTTCATAGATTAGTCGAATTTATATCATCTCATTTAGCCTTAGTATCATCATACATAACATAATTTGAATTAACCCTTAACATTTTTGGCCCTACTCTCTCCTTTTTGGTGAAAATCCCTAGAAGAATTAGGGAGTCTTATGGGTGCCAAAAATTGACATTTCATTTTAGTGAACCTTCTTTTTGAAAATTTTCTTTTCTGATTTGGAGTCCATTTTCATCCTAATCCTAGCTTGCATTGAATTTGCATTAGAGTTGCATTGGTTAATTTGCATCTAGGGTTTCAAATTTTTGCATTAGAAAAAAGTGCATTTAGCTTGCATTTTCGCATACAATTTCCTTAAAATTTTCTAAAATTTAGCATCTCCATCTTAGGTCTACATCATACAACATCAAACACATAAAAACAATCCAAATTTTTTGAAAATTTTGCAAAAAGCCAAACTGGGACTCATTCACCATGCTGGGCGAATCAATCCCTATCTAGATTTTTGTTTGTCTATTCCTACATTAGAAACCTCATTTATGTGCTTCCTAAGCCTCCTAGTATCATTTAGTATAAGTTTGTAAAGTTTTTGGAACATTTTTGTATGCATTTCTCTCAAAAACATTATTTTAGATTACTCACTTCAATTGCAAACATTTTTACATTTGAAAATGCTTCCATTTCTGCAATTTTGTATCACATTGATAGAAGTACTTTTCACTTTTGCATATGCAATGTTTCTATTCCTAAAACTTTGCATAAGTTTGTTAAAAGTATTTTCATTCTTGCATGTACATTGTTTTCATTTTCCAAATCTTGTATATATTGGATAAGAATGCTTTGTATCTTTGCATATACATTGTTCATCTTGCTAAAACATTGCATGAAATGGTTACATGTGATTTTCATTCTTATTCAAACACTCCTAGTACCTTACATATGTAGAAATGTTAAGAAACACATCATATCCCCTCCATATGAGAGTGTTTTAGTGAAAGAGACTACAACTTTGGCCATTCCTAACGATCATACTTGTTCTTCTCATAATATTTCTCCTCTTGGTGATGAAGATATTTTAGTACAAGAATCAATTGATGAGAGTTTTGAGAATCCTAGTTGTTCCTCTCCTTTTACCTCTCTTAGTGGACAACACATTCAGAACCAACATAACACAACCTTAGATGATCATGACAACAAAAAAAATCTTCCTCTAGTATCTCTCCTAGTTATGATGTAGATGTTTGATGTTAGATAGCACAATCAATGAAGGTCATGAATATCTTAGTTGCCCCCCTTCACCTAGGGAAACTCCTCTTGAAAAACAATCTTCAACCATTGATCATTCCCCTACTTGCGATGAAGTCCTTTTAGAAGAACCAACCTATGAATGTCACAAACATTTGGCTTGTTGTTCTCCTAAAAAATTTCCTCCTTGGGAGAATCTCATGGTGCACAAACATATGAACATTGACACACATCCTTCAACCACTAAACCTACCTAGATGAGGGTACTCAAGTGACATTAGAATCCCCTTCACCAACATATCATGCCAATCAAGAATTTTTTTTTGAGGCTTTGACAACGCAAGTGGGATATCCTTTAATTAATGAGATTCCCAAGTCACCTTCCATTAGTGCAAGACACAAAAAATTTAGAGATGTCTTGGAATCCATGATGCAATCTACTCATAACAATGTTTTGTAGCTACTAAGTTGTAACTAACTGACCCAAACATCTAGGGGACTAGACAACACTACTACACCATTACCTTTTCCTCAAAAAGCACCTAGTGTTGAAGATCTTAAAAAGACTCCTGCTAATATATCTATATGGGAACTCATTCAACTCTCACCAACAATGAAACCTCTCTTTCATGAAATTTTGGAAATATAGAAGGAAGAGATACAATCTTACATAAAACAAAATCATGTAACATCCTCCTCTCGTCCAATGTAAGCCACTCCATCGGAAATCACATTCCCTAAACATGAATTACCCTCACTTGTGATTCAAAACAAAAATGATCCCTTGATGATAAAGGTGATCATTAATGAAAATCCGGTTAGGCACACTCTCATCGACAATGGATCAAAAATTAATGTTTGTAGCATGGACCTCCTACACAAACATGGCATGGACACACAACTCATTCAACTTAATGATGTTCATATTTGTGGCTTTGAAAATGTTCATAGGCAACCACTTGGGATCATCACATTACCTATTGAGGTTGGACCTATAGTGTTGCCTACCTCTATTTATATCATGCAAGGACCCCTTCCACACAATCTTATCCTTGGGAGACCATGGATTCATGCTATGAAAGGTGTCCCATATACCCTTCACTGTGTCATAAATTTTGAATACAACAACAAGATATACATGATTGATGTAGATGAGCGAAGCTATGCATCAACTAATCACAACACTTCCAACTCCCCTAATCCTTTCATCCCTCAATAAAAACTTGAACCTATACAAGTTGGTCCTCACTCTTCAAAAAAACTCTTTTGTGATAATTGGGGGTCGTTAGATTCTACACCTCCTTTCCATAACATTTCCAAAATCTCACCCTCATGCTCCAAAGAGTCATATACAAATGATTCCTTTTCAGACACAAGCCCTAGTAGTGATTGGAGTTTCACACCTATATTTAAGGGAGGGTGTGCAATATCCCACTCTCAACCCACACAACCTTGCGTTCCATTCACTCAACTTTTTTCTACCAAATCATCCCATGGTGGTGATGGGGGAAATATAACTCCCATCCCTCATGAAGAAATGAAACAAAACATTAAAAAGGATTTGTGTTCTTGTAAAGAAACCAATCATTCACACACACACACACCACTTTCATCTAACTTGGAAGATTGTTATGGTATCAGTTACAATCTTCCTCCAATACATGGATGTAATGCACACACGAACAAATCTGATACTATCATACTTATCTCCACTTTCATCAAAGACTTTACACAACAATAAAATTCAAACTCTCAAGGAGCGTGGGGCTCTTCTTTGTGTGGGGGCACCTAATTTCTCTACTTGATACTCAATTTCATCCATTCTAGGCTCACCTTTATCCTGCACTAAGTGGGGGCAAGGGGTTCGATAGCCTTGTCCTCATATGTCACTTGTCATTGTCTCTTTTGACTAATTCATTAATCTTTCATGGATGAATAAAAGCAAGCTTGGGATGTGGATGAAATGTATTAAGATTGAATCACATGTGACATACTCCCCTTTTTATGACGTAGCTTATCTTAAACATATGACTTGGCAGAGGGCTTTCCAAGTAAGCTCTCATGTCCTCTTCTTCTACTTTAAAGCAATTGCTCACAGTACGGGTGCTTGCAACTACTTTAAAGTGGGGGCATACATGGGCAATATCTTTTCGCAAATTATGATTTACTTTTTCTTGTGACGTGTCTTCTCTTTGGTGGTGTCATCAAGTTTGATTCCTTCCAAGAGTGTATGATCAACTAAGGTGACCTGATGCGAACAAAGCATCCCATGGATAATGATCTGACAACCCTGATTTTTCCTCTCTTGGATACATTAGGCACAATGCTCCCTAAGAAGAAGACCTTACATGAACAAAGTAAAATCCCCCTTTAACAAAATTTTGACATGACAATCAAAAACATTTAGAAAAAACATTTTTCCTTATGGTGCCTTGTTAATGTTATCAGGAGATATAACTTTGATATGGTTGAGTGGGAAGCCCATCTAGCAGCATAAATTTTCCCCATAGCCACCTTTGTGTTTGTGAGTGCATACCAACTAGCGCATGTATTTCACCTTTTATGATTTCTCAGCCCATGGACAACCAAAAATTTTGTGGCCCTAGAGTGATATACCTTTGGCCTTCTCACCCAGTGGACAACCAAGAAGTTCTGTCAGCCTAGAGTGAGTACATATTTAATTTTCGAATAAACAAGCCTAGATCTGATTCACAACTAGTTGGACAAATGATCAAAGCTTCATCCACCTTTTCATTTTCATCTTTCTCTATCTTGTCATTGCATGATTTTGTATCTTGATGGTTTGACTTAGGATCTTGGATCTTGGGGGATTGATTGCTTTCTTGATCTTTGCAATTCTTTGTCATCTACATTTGTACATGAGGATCTCTCTTGAATTTCTACTTTGGTGTGAGTCTGAAGCAAGTTCATCCTCTCACTAAAGTGGGGGATAAATGTGTCATAGAAAAAAGTATCCTTTGCTTGACATGGGAATAATTCATGATAAAATGGACTTAATGAGGTCTTAATCTAGCATTGGACCCTTAATTTGCATTTAACGATGTCTTGTAAAGGTGTTGTAAAGTGTTGTAGGATACTTTCATGCTTTTCTATACTTAATAAACCTATTTCTCCCTAATTCAACATTATAGAACATGTTTAATAATATTATTACATCAATTTAGAATGCTAGTAAAACAAATTTTATAATAAACTAGTGTTGTACAATGTGTCTTGCACATTCACATTAGTTCTTGTACCTCCCTAGGCTATGTGGACCTCACTTTAGTGTTGTAAAGTGTATTTAATTATACTTTCACATTGAATTTTGTGTCCCAAGCCCTAATTAATCTTTACATAATCACTAATATGCCCATGTCAACCCATATTGTGCATCTCGAGGCATAATTTGATCAAATAACAAACATAGTCATCATATAAGCCTAATTTTCTTACTTCTCATAATTCCAACTACCAAAAATTGCCCTTGTGGGACCCATTCACCATTAGTGACAAATTAGTCCCATGTAGGTGGGACCCATTTTTCATTAGTGGCAAATGAGTCCCATTTGAGCCATTTTCAGGGTTTTGAGTGAGAAAAATTAGGTAAAATTAAGTTAATTTTTCTCCATGTCGGGCTTAGGGAACCAATTTACAAGTAAATAAGGTGAATTTCCTATAAAAAAACCTCTTAAACTCATTTTTACATTATATTCATCCATTAACACATTCACATCATTGATTCATCATCTATCTTCTATCTCAAGTCAAGGAAGCTAGGGCATTTACATTGCAAGTGATCAATTTAGCTTCTTAAGACATCCAAGGGAAGATTCTACATGTTATGTTATAGAATTTCAAGATCAATCATCATGGAAAGGTAATCCATTCCATTAGTGCATATTTCATTCCTTTCTTTCATCATTTTGGTTTAATTAGCTAAAAGGGGTTTGACCAAGGCAAACCCCCATGCCCTAACATTCAACATCTCTCTATCTTGTCTTGTATGTTTGTAGATTTAGGTCTTTGAGAAGTTTGGAAATCATTGAAGATCAAGTTGTAAGGTTGCTAAAGTCTTATCCTCATTCATCAATTCAAAATATCAACAAAAATCCATTTTCATACTCATAAATGAGAGTTTCTTAAGCGGACATGTGTATGGCATCAAAGTACAGATTAGAAGCTTCAAAATCCACCTTCAAAAATCTAGAAATTCAAAAGTGGATGCATTCACTATGAGTGGTGAATGAATCCCACTCTAGGGTCAAATTTGAGTTTTTTGCATTTTTGAGTACCCTTTTGTCAGAAATGAGTTATGGTACAATTTGGTAGAACTAGGACTGATTCATCCAAAATGGTGAATGAGTCTCTCTAGGCCTAAAAATCAGCATCAAAAGTGTTTCTGAAGCAATTTCCAGTCTCCTTCAACATTCCAAGTGCACACTTTCAGTTTGGTTCATTTCTATTAAGTTTTGCATTCATTCCTAGTTAATTGTTGGATTACACATTGTGTTTTCAAAAATCACTCATTTCTTAGGTTTTGCATTCATATTTGACAAATTTCATAGCTTAGTTTCATTTAGATGATCTCATTTAGCCTTATTTACATCTTACATAATATAATTTGAATGAACCCTTTAGCATTTTTGGCCCTACTCTCTCCTTTTAGGTGAAAAAGCCTAGAAGAGTTACAGAGTCTTATGGGTGCCAAATAATCTACAGTTTAGTATGTATATTTTTCTAATAGTTCTTTTACAATTTCCCTATTTTTCTATGATATTTAGTGCCAGATAATGTACCTCAAATTTAGAATTGACAAGTCAAGTGTTACATAGATTGCTTGTGTTGTATCAATATGTTTTATTTATTCTTTCCTCTAGACCCGCAAAGAAAAGTGTTCAATATTGTAGTTTTCCTCTTCTATTATCCATGTAAATGATGAGTTTGGATTTCCCTCACAATGGTTTGCTCCTCCTCCTAGGGTTTTTTACAAAAAAGGAGAAAGGGAAGTGGATGGGGTCCAAAGTGCAAGAGTTTACACTCAAAGTATATGTAAATGATAAGTATTATGCTTAATTAATATGTCCTAATGCTCTGATATGAAATTGAAATGATCTAATGATGCAAAACTTAGGAAAATAAACTTGTTTGAAAACATAGTGTGATATGCAGAAATGTAAAATGAATGCAATAAATGATAAAATACAGATGTAAAACAAGAATTATGCACTTGGAAATTTATGAGTAGACTAGGGATTACAGAGGCCACTAAAATTCTAGAAATTCTAATTTTTGAGGCAACTAGGAAACTTATGCCAGGTTGGGTGACTTAGTCCCAGAATAGGGAAATTTCCCAGAAAGTTGTTTCTACCAAAAGGGCGTCTGAATCTATAAAAAAATCTAAAAAATCAATGCAGTGGGACTAAGTCACCACTATGGGTGACTTATTCCACTTTGGATTTTCTACAAATCCGAAAGTGGAAATAGAAGCCCACAACCCGCACTTTGCTTTTTGACAAAAATCTGAATCTAATTCTTCAAACAAACCTACAAAATAGAAGATATATTGGTTTCTAATGGGGGGTTTCCCTTGGTCAAACCCCTAGTTGGTATTTAAACCTTGTGAATGACAAAATTTGCATTAAAACCCTTGTCTTAAGTGTTTCTAAGACTAAGAAAAGTTGAAAATGAGATAAAACCCTATTCTAATGTGCTAAAATGTGGTGATTAAATGGCACTTGAATGATGCAAGACTTCAATGCAAGCAACCCTACAAAACTTTAAATGAATATAAAAGATATGTGAAATCTAATGCAAACCTTAAATCTAAAGATAAGAAGAACGTGAAGGATGGAATCACTTTAAAAGCAAGTCATTAGGTGTGATTCAATGGCTACTTGCATCTCTTCAACCTAGATTTCTCCATGATTCACCATAGGAATCCATGATCAATCCTTTGCAATGTGAGATCTTGAACAAAAGTGAGCTTGAAGACCTACAAAAACCCTAGTTTTATGCCCTAAAGCTTCAACTTTGTTGCAAAATGTTATTGAGTCTTCTTGTGTAAGACACTTTTTCTCCTGACTTTTTATTTTTGCTTTGAAAAAATGACTAGGATATGTGAAAAATGACTTAAAATGTGTATTTATAAGCATCAACACCTAATTTTCACGTTTTTTAGACCTAAGAGGCTGACACCCATTGAAAAATTAAATTGAATTGATGAAATTCCTACACAAAAGTGGAAAATACCCCAAAAGGGACTAAGCCACCACCTTGGGCGACTTAGTCCCACTAGGGATATTTTTGATGGGTTTCACAAAATTTGAGTGGTTTCAATAATATTTGTCGGGATTTAAATGGTTTCATAGGTGAATTAGGCCTGAAAGTCCAAAATCATGAGTATTAGGGGCCTATAAATGCAATTTTAAGGGGTAATTGATGGAAGGTGCCTAAAGTAGGACCTTGTTTTACCACAAAATTGTCTCTTTCTTCAAGAGTATACAATAATTGGAAATGCATTAAGCCCCCACTTTAGTGCCCATATGACTCTACATGCATATGCAAGCTAACATATTCTAAATAGTGCACATTACTTTATAAAAGGATACTTATTCAAAAGCTGAGAGAATGAAGCCCCCAATGTAGTTATCTACTCAACCACAACATTAGGAAACCACATCCTACAACAAAAAATCATTAGTCATTAAAAATCCTTTTTCCTAACTCTTAGAAAGAAAATTTGAGGGTAGATGTATGCCACCCTTGATTTTGCTTGCTTTATGGAGGTGAAATCAAGGTAGCAATATAGCCACATTGAATGCAAAATATCATATTGAAGGACATTTCCAAGTACCATGTCGCATAACAATAGATAGTTAATGATGTCAGGGGTGGAATCATGATTCCAATGCATCAAACAACATAAAAAACATAGTTCCCTAGCTCCCATTATGTGGTTTTGAAAGAAAAGTACTTTACGGATGTGTAAGGTAAAAGAAACCCTAATTTAATGCATAGGAAAAGTAAATACGTTAAAAGAGATAACTTGGAAAGTAGTTTGTCACTTACTATTTCATTTTACCAGCTTGTAGCTTGAGAGTGACGAGTGAGAGGAGAAGATGCCGAGCGGACGAGGATACACACCTGTGCAATTAGACATTCTTCGAGACCAGGTGGTGCATGGTGAGTGTCAACATGAGGTGAGTGGATTCTGCAACCTTTGTTTTTTGATTTTGTAATTATGTAATGATTTTTAATGTATTTATGGGTTAATTTAGGATCTTGAAAAATAATTTCACAAAGTGTTCCCTTTTTTTGCAAACTGTCCCTTTTGTTCGCAAAGTGTCTTGTTTCTTTGCGAAGTGTCCTAAAAGGGGTCTAAAGTGTCTAGGGCCTTTAGAAAAGAACAATAGATTATCTTTAGCACACTTGCATGATGAAACTATAAAAAAAAAAAGATTTTAGATAAATTTTAGAGCATATGTGTGTAAACTTTATAGGTTCCTGCTCAAGGATGACAGCGGTTAGGAGGGAGATAGTTGAGATTTCTGAGAGATCTGGATCCAACACTATCAGCAGAGGAGATGGAGCATCTTCAAGCCATTGGGATCTATTGGGCATATCTTATTCCTCCCATGAGATACCACAATGCTATGCTGATGGCTCTTTGCGAGCAATGGAATGCAGATACATGCACATTTCATCTACCTATAGGAGAGATGACGATCACACTGGAGGATGTACATTGGATTCTCCATGTATTGATTCAAGGAGAGTGAGTATATTTCTATAGAGACCATAGCTTCCTGGAGTAGAGGGCTAATTTACACTATTGTGTAGATGGTCCAGTTCATGATGCATGTGTTAGAGGACGGATTGATTTGTCCATGTTATTATATTCACAAGAACTAGTGGTTTGACCTATTATGATACACACCATAGCACTAGTTCTCGTCCCTGATGACCAAGGTGCTCACCTAGATCTAGAGGAATAGTCCACATAATTTGAGGGATGGAAGAGTAGTATACAATATACACTTGGGGTTGGTGTATGTCTGCACATCTCTATTATGATTTGGGGCTATTTGTATTCTGAGAGGTGGATAGTATGGTGCCTTGAGCACATTACATGTACTAGACTAGTTGGCTATCCATGTGTGACAACAGTAGGATACCCACAGGCTTTTGGGTATCCTCTGCGATGACTCTGGCAGCATGGTGACTTGCACTTTTGGAGGGTACAATTTGACCAACTAGATGAGGACAAGGTAATATGGAGACCTTATCAGCTAACACTACAGTGGCCTAATCATACCAAACAGTTGAAGAGGATGCAGATGGATAGATTTTTGGTTGGCCGCCATGACCATTGAGTAGGACCATTCTACTACAATCGAGTCATGTGACAATTTGGACATGTGCAGAGTGCCCGGAGATAGGGTGATACAATGCGAATCACTCTTGAGCATGTAGCCAAGAGTGACTCCAACTTTTTTGATCATGAGGTCAGCTACTTGTCTCTGATGAAGATGATGTTAGGGCCACAACAAAGCATGAGGAGTGGTGGGAAGTGACTCAACTAGCACCAGTATTCCTAATGGATGAGCTAGTAGGAAATACAGAGCCACTTCCAGATGGCAGAGATGAGCAGGAGGATAGGGCCGAGGAGACTCTATAGACCTGTCGATATATTTACTAATGTGATTGATGATGAGTATGATGAGGAGGTAGATCCAGATTATGAGGATTAGGAGGGAGAGGAGGAGGATGGGGAGGAGTATGAAGAGAATGAGGAGGAGAAGCAATACAAGGAGGACGAGGCACCCTTGAGTGAGTATGATGAGGTAGTAGCTGAGGACCATCATGAGGAGGGAGATTCCTCTCCCATCTATAGGATGAGGTCATGAGCAATAGCTATATCTAGCACCAGTACTCATAGTTGATAGGAGGCTACAACCGCCTCCATGCCCCTAGGATAGGATGATATTGAGGTGACACATCCAACTAACAACATAGGTGATGATATTTAATTTTATGCATGTACTTTGAGTGATTATGTTGTTTTTTTATATATATGTATATCATGATGATGGTTACTAATTTTTTACCTTATCTATCTTGCAAGAGCAATGAGAGACTAGTGAGAGTTCTATCGTCAGGCTGCTACAAAGAGTGCCTACATCCATTGATGAGGAGGAGATGGATCGTGACTACATGCCCCCACCAATCATGGAGGAGGATCCAGAGTCGCTCAGACCTTCTGTAAGGTTACAAGCAGCATACGAGAGAATGAGGAGATGAATTGGTTGAGCTGAGAGTGCAGGACAGTTATCACAAACTTTAGCAGAGGTCGAAAGACTGCATGCAGAGCTAGCTTATGTACGAGAGGAGAGGGATCGAATGGTGGAGGAGCGTCTTGTGGCTGTTGGTTGAGTGCAAGGTCTAGAATATGCACTTAGACTCAGTAGTTCATGGTTAGGATCACACACAACCATCTCATGATGTCTAGAGACCAAATCACAAGCACTAGAGCCCAAGGGGTCTAGCTCTCATAGAACTTTGTGATTTTGTATATGATATTGATATGTATATAAGATTTTTATATATATAGATATGCACCTTTGGTGTTATTATGATGTGTCTCTTTGAGTTTAAATGTTAAATGCAATGTGACTAATTAAATTACTTTATGGTAAAAGTATTTAATTAATGGCTACATGACTTAACAAAACCTATGTGATCTAATTAAAACATATTGTAGTTTTTTTTTAGATACAACATGATGATGGAGTATGTTATGCTAGATTAAATGTAACTTATCACAACAAACTAGATGAATTTGAATAGCATGAGGCCTAAAGGGATTATAAATAACCACTTTAGTGTTTAAGACAAACTTGTAAGAGAGGTGACAAAAATGAAGCAATGTGAAAGCATATAAGGAAAGATCCTATAATGATTTAACCACACTACTTTATAGTTCATACTATTCAAAAGGGATTAAACATAATACCAATGAAAATGCGCAACATTGATTGGTTATTTAATGGGTTTTCCATCGAGTTTCATTAATACATATGCACCAAACCCAAAGCTTTTGTCGACAACATAGGGTCCTAACCAATTAGGGTTGAGTTTTCTGCATTCATTAGGGTCGGTGTTGATATTACGCTGATTTGTAGATCGAACTAGCTCACCCTTGTCAAATGTGTGAGGGGTGACATTGAGATTATAATAATGTTCTTGCCTTTTGCAATAAGCTTGAAGATGCTCAAGAGCATTAATGCACTGTTCATCGAGCATTTCAAGTTGATGTAATCGTTCGGTCTTATAAGTGTTATTGTAAATCAAACCTTGAAGAGCAATCTATAATATTGGGATTTCTAACTACAAGGACATGATTTCCTCAGTACCATAAACTAGGTTATAAGGTGTTGATCTAGTGGAGGAATGAACACTTGTGCAATAAGCCTAAAGTGCATAATGTAGTTGTGTGTGCTAGTCCTTATGATTAGCATTAACCGTTTTCTTTAAAATTTGTTCAAGGACTTTATTAGTTGACTCTACTTGACCATTTTATTGTGGGTAATAGGGTGTTGTAAAATGGTGTTGAATATGGAAAGTTTCCAAGAACTTCTTCACATAATTATTCTTAAATGGTGTGCCATTATTAGAGACTAATGCAGAAGGAATCCAAAAATGAGAACTTATATGTTCAAGAATGAATTGATAGATCACCTCAATAGTTGTAGATTGAAGAGGAATAGCCTCTACCCATTTTGTGAAATAATCAGTGGCAGTTATGATAAACGTATGTCAGTGGAAGATGGCAGGTATATTTTACCAATTATATCTAGCCATCATACAAAGAATGGCCAAATAGGGATTTGGGCACGAAGCTCAAAAGCAAGAGAATGAAATAAATGACTATTTTCTTGACATTTATGACATCGTTTAACATATGCATAACAATATTTTTCCATATTTTTCTAGTAATAACCTGCACAAAGGAGTTTTTGCGTGAGGGTCTTTGCATCGAAATGACTGCCACAACTTCTAGCATGATCCTACTTGAGTGGCATATTAATTTTAGAATCCTTAGTGCATATGAGTAAAACACTATCAAAGGACCATTGATATAACACATCGGCAAGGATGATGTACTTGGTGGCTAATTTTTTTTGACGAGTGTGGGTGTTACTTGTGATAGATTCAAGAAGGGTACCATCTTTTATATAATTATAAATATCATCATACCATTCACTTGAATCATTCTTAGTTGTGACTACTGCAGTGATAGTGATATCAATGATGAAGGGTTTCATGGTAGGATGAATAGTGAATATAGCATCTTGTGAAGGATCAGAGGGGGATATAAGGGAAGCAACATTGGACATTGCATTTGCATGTCTATTATCTTTTTCATGAGATTTTTTCAATAGTGAAGAAATTAAATTTTTCCAGCAAGGACATTGTGAGATCTTTATATTTGGACAATTTATCATGTTTAGCTTGATAGTCACCATTGATTTTCTTGATGACTAATTGCAAGCCACCAAATATCCTGATGTCACTAATGCCCATAATTAAAGTGGTGTGTATTCCAGTGATTAAGGCCTCATATTCAACAGTGTTATTTGTACATAGGAAATTTAAATGATATGAAAAGGGAATAGGTTTTCCTTTAGGAAGAATTAATATTATTCCAGCACTGGAACCTATTCTACACTTAGATCCATTGAAATATAATTCCCATGTAGAAACACTAGTTGTCAATACACTGTGATCTGGAAAAGAATCATTACTAGGGAACACAAAAAGGGAAGGGGCATCAGCTAAATGGTCAGTCAAGGCTTGTCCTTTAATTGGTTTTTACAGAACAAAATTAAGGTCAAACTCAGTTAACAACATAACCCATTTAGCTAAATGTCCTGATAAGTCTGTTTTAATGAAAAGATGTTTGAGAGGATCAAATTTTCTCATGACTTGTATTCTGCATTTAGTAAATAATTCCATAATTTACTAGTAGCAAATACAAGGGCTAAAAATGGGGTTGGGGCCCTAGCTCAGTTGGATTAATTTTTCCTATTGCAGGAGGTTGGTCACAAGGTCTAGTCTCCCCCACCCCTGTGGTACAGGAGGGCATGTCGTGCCAGCACCACCAATCACGTTAAAAATTTTACCAAGCACACTGCAGTTTATAGGGGGTCATGCTACCTGATTCCTGTTGTCTAATAAAAAATTTTAAAAAAATAAAAAAATGCAAGGGCTAAACATTTCTTTTCAATTGGTGCATATCATGTTTCATAATCGATTAGGGTTCGACTAATGTAATAAGCAGGGTGTTCTTTACCATTATTGTCTTTATGAGCTAACAAGGCTACAAGAGCATGGTCAAATGCATCGATGTAAAGGATGAATGATTTGTTTGGCATGGTAGGCTATAAAATAGGTGAAGTTGCAAGATATTCCTTTATACTCTCAAAATCCTGTTTACAATCTTCATTCCAATCAAAGGGCACATCCTTCTTGAGGAGATGTGTGAAAGGTAACATTCTATCGGCTAAAGAAGTGACAAAATGACGGATAGCTTGAATTCATCCTTGTAATGTGCATAATTGGGAAATATTCCTAAGAGGTGGCATGTTTACAATAACATCAAAATTTTTAGGAAAATCATGGAAAAAGTGTAGTATCCTCTTGTTCCTCATCATCAAGGCACTTCCCAATCTTAATGACCTTTTCTGTATCATTGCTATCCATTGGTATATCAATTGTATGTCCTAGGGGGAGTGCATTCAGCTAAGGAAACTTAGGATCGTATGGTTCCATGGTTTTCTCATGATCATTAGTATGTTGCAGATTGGAACTTATCATAGTGTAGGTAACATGTCGTTTAGAGGGAGATGGTTTATCAATAGCACCTAGCATTTGTTTCAAGGCTTCATCACTTTCAACATACTCCCAAGATGGTGGAAAATTCATGTCAAGAAATTCAAGATGTTTGAGTGTAAGTGTAGTTCGCGATTGACATGTGATAGTGTTGATATTTAATGAGGGTTGTTGAGTTGCTTTTGTCATCTTAGAAAAGGAATATCCTAAACCATTCTTCACGTCTTGTGTATTAGGCTCAATCGGGACACAAATGCCTTGTTCATGTTTTCCACATCCTTTACCATTACACCCCAATTGTTTCATAAGCTCATACACACGTCGATAAAGTCTCTCCATTTCCTTGGGATTGGGGGGTTTCTGATAATCTTTTTTCATTTGCATTGCTTTATGTTTTAAATTTGTATGCAAATATATCATAATTAGATAATACTTAATTTCTTTTAGGAAAAAATCTAGATTTGTTTAAGTTTATTGCATTCCATTATTTAGTATTTATTATTAATTGTTTAATCCAGCCACATGCAATTAAAATATGCATGCACAAACACGTACTCTCTAACATATTAGCATACATATAGTTTTCTATTGATGTAATCTTTGAACTTCCTTTAGATGCAAGTGCTAATCATATTTACAAGACAATATTAAATGACGTAGAGAAAGATACGAAACATAATCATTTCGTAAATTGAAAAATTTTAAAATTATTTTAGAAAACGACAAATTCTTTGACTTTGAATAAAATTATTATCAATATAGATTGTGAAAATTGAATCCAAAAATCTTTTGAACAATTATCCATATGAATTGTGAAAAGTTATTATCATTGAAAATTATTATCAATCTCAAACAGAAAAACTTACTCTTTATAAATACTTATGTCCTTTATTAAATGGATTAAACCACCTCAACTTTACTTCACCCAATTAGGCTCCCATCTACTTGTACTTCTATTCCATTAAGAAAGATTCCCTTTCACGATCTACCAAGATGTTAGCTTTATAAACAACTCTGTCGAGGTGTATTTCCTTCTGTATCTCTTAAATAAACGACTCTTTTTCAATTGATGATGTGCCTTTTTATAAATGTGCCCCCATCCTTATTAAATAAACTGTCTCCTTTTAATATGCCTCCATCATTAAATAAACTCGTCTGCTTTTGATATAAATTTCCACGTTGCATAACAAGGGTATCTAATAAGCATGAATCAAATACATGAACTGAAGAATTGTCAATTAGAACATGCCCATGGTCATCTATAGCTAGTCTTGGACATAAATTAATAAGATAAAATAAATTTAAATAAAATTAAAACTATTTAGAAGATTTAATTTGTTTAATATGTATTCATGAGATTTATATTTACTAACTCTAAATTGTTTTATTTTTTCATTTAAAAAAACTTATTAATACCTATTATTTAATATTTACAAGCAAGTCATGATTCACATTTGGAAGAATAGGAAGAAAAATATATTAAGTGGATATGACCTTCTTTACTGTATTTTTATGAAAAAATCAAATGATTTATCTTAATCTAATTTAATTTATTTCTTTGTTTTGTGAAGATAAAAATATGTTAGTGTAATTATTAGTTTACATATAAGGCTACTTAGGTGTTCATTGTGTACATGACACTTGCCCACACAAGGTGTCAAATTAGTTAGGATTTGTTTTGAGGTGTCGACTGTGTTTTGACACATCATACTACAAAGGTGTGAGCAAACTGGCCACCACTCCATGAATGAGGAGTCCTATCCTCATTTCATGGAGATCAGGTGTTGAAACACTCTCATGTTTATGTACATTGCATTCATCTAATTAACTAGTCGGGTTTTGAAAATTCGTGATCTTTTCCTTGGTTAATCTGTTTTTGTGTTTGTGTTCATTGGTAAATATATTAATAAAATTGTAAGAAATATTTCATGATATTCATGAGTAAGTTATAAATTGTATTTAAATTAAAATAAGAATTTATTAAAAACGCTTATAAATGATGAGAAAGAAAGATATAAAAATTAAAAGATGGTAAAGGAGAGAAGAGTCATGTGTTATCTTAGCACATGAATTTATAAAATACTATGAACAAATAAACAATAAATTATTTTTTACACAATTTATTGTTGCATAACTAAAACATGAAGTGAAGTGTAATGGGAAGGTAGAAAGGACGATGAAACTGCAGCCCAGACACCAGAGAAACTTCACTGAATGACACACATCAGATATTGGGGCCGGCTTAACCCATCCGCTTTTTACCGGATTCCGTTTTCGTACACTCTGTATCTCCGTTTTCTAAGTGTGTAAATAATATAAATGTTTAAATAATTACGGTGTGTAAATAATATAAATGTTTAAATAATATAATATAAAGGCAACTTAATAATTACGGTGTGTAAATAATATAAATGTTTAAATAATTAATATATAATTAAAGTGTTTAAATAATGTGAAATTATAAATAATCAATTAAAAACGTTTAATAATAAATATATGAAAAATGTTTAAATGATTAATATACAATTAACGTGTTTAAATAATGTGAAATTTTAAACAATCAATTTAAAACGTTTAATAATAAATATATGAAACTAAGTTTTATAAATAAGAAAATATTTACGAATAAATATATAATGGAAATTTTTGAAATATATTTTTGTTATATTTGAATGTTTTTAATGATTTGTTCATGATAACAGATGTTTCTTATGATAAGATATTTATACAATATTATTATTCTATTTTTAAAATAATATAAATATACTAATTAAAATTGTTGATACAATAATATACATTCTTTTTCATTTAGTATTTGATATTTTATTTTTATTTATTTTTTTCCTTTATAACTATTCAAGATTTTTTTAGTTTATTTAG
>VDFB02068290.1:0-22977 GCA_007258455.2 Sequoia sempervirens
GGAAATGCTCCTGAGCATTTTGATGACAAACTGGAATCAAGAACCCAGAACTCATGGTTTCAACTTAGATACCCAGCCACCACCCTAAGTTAAAACAAAGAAACTCCCAGTCATTCAGACATTCCTATACCAGGGTCTAAGTGTGTGCACATGCATTTATTACCTACCCTCAGTTGAAAGAAGAACCAGACATGGTATGAACAGGCTACGTAAAGATTCTTACTCTAAAAGTAACCTGGATAGAGCCTCGCTGCCAGTCAGGCGTCCATAGCCCCGACGAGGTTATCGCTGTGGTCCTCCTGAACATAGCTCTACTGCCAGCCAGGCGTTCATAGCCCCGGTAGAGATATTCAGATCCTCCTGATAGGTTGAATTCAAGCCTCATGATTTTCAATATATATATATATTTTTCTTCTTTTGATATTTCTTCTCTTTTTACTCACTTCATTCAACCTGTGAACAGTGAAGTCCATACTCAGGGCTGAGAACCACAGTGGCACTAGAGCAGAAAAGGATTTTTCACCTGATCAGACCTTATAAGGAGCCTTTACAACTTCAGATATATTAAAGATTTAAAAGTATAAGACCCCAATATATTTCTGTCCAGACTAACTAGAAACCCTTTGTCTCAACCTAAGGATAAATGACATAGGTTAAAGAATTCATACCATGGTATTCTGGAAAAATGAGCAAAGTTTGTAAGAGAAATACCAAGAACATTAGACCCGCTTTGCCACCATTACCATACAGATACACCCCCAATCCCCAAAAAGAGAAAGGACCAACGACAAGAGCAACGCAAACCAAAACAAACAAACCAAAGCAAACCTACCCTAACCAAACAAAACCAGCAAAGCAAAAAGGAAAAACCTACTCTAACCAAAGCAAGCAAACAAATGAACAAAGGAACCTAAACTAACTATTTACAAAGCAAAGAGTTGAAAACAGCTCAAGACTGGAAATAATGTTTCAGATACTGCCCATTGATAGGCAGTGGTATGTCTTCTCCCGTGAGAGTCCTCAGACGGAAGGCATTATCTCCCAGTATTTCGACTATCTGATATGGGCCCAGCCACAATTTATCAAATTTTTCATGACTCCCTTTTTGATCATGAGGTTTATCCCAGCACAAGACAAGGTCAGAAATCCTAAAAACCTTAACTTTTGCTCTCCTGTCAAACCACCTCTTGACTACCCCCTGGTGTTTGGAAAATTTTTCAAGGGCATTGTCTCGTTTTTCCTCAAGGTTCAACAATTCTGTGAGCCTGGCCTCCCTTCTATCCCCTTCATCATAAAACTGATTTATAAACTGTAGAGTTGGGATCTTGAGTTGGATAGGGAAAACTGGTTCCAGACCATATACTAAATGATAAGGAGATGTACCAATGGAGGACTTAACTCTGGTACGATCTGCCCAAAGAGCAAACCTAAGCTGGGTGTGCCAGTCTTTTGGGTTAGTTTCTAACAGCTTGCGGATGACAGTCAACAGGTTCTTGTTAGAGGATTCAGCTAGACCATTCCCCTGGGGATAATAATTAGACGCAAACTTGACAACAATGCCATGATCAAAGGCCCAGTTTGAGAATCTCAAAGAGGCAAAGGCAGGACCATTATTAGAAACAACATCAACAGGGCATCCAAACCGATTGAGAATGGCAGATTCTAAAAAATCAATTACTACCTCTGATGTGCACTGCCTACAAGCAAAAGCTTCAGTCCATCTCGTAAAGTAATCAGTTATGGTGAGAATGTACCTGTGTCCTGCAGAGGATGGTGGATTGATGGGGCCTATGAAGTCCATACTCCATTGAGCAAAAGGTTTTACCTCAGTGACTGACTGGAGCGGAAGTGCTGCACACCTTTCTCTTGTTGCTGCAGTCTGACAAGTGTGACAGGTCCGTACATGTTGATGAACATCCTTGAACAGTGTAGGCCAGTAGTACCCTACCTTCAAAATCTGATTTGCAGTAGCAATCGCAGAACCATGACCAGTACCATATTTCTCATGAAATTCACTCATTACCCTTTCAGCTTACTGTCTCCCAAGGCACCTCAAATAAATACCTTCATGATTCTTCTTGTATAGGACAGCTCCTTTTAGCATGAAACCGTTGCTTTTCAGCCTTAAGGCTCGCCTCTGTACTGCATTAAGGTGTGCTGGAGGTCGTTGATTCAACAGATAATAGACTATATCATCATACCAGCCCTCTGGGGAAACTTCTTCAACATTATAGTTATGAACAGACAACTCAGGGCCTATCTCTGCCATGGTTTGGGTGAGTCCTTGTCCTCTTACCAGCTTCATAGGCTGGATCTCAATGTCGTACTCCTGAAGCATGGTCACCCATTTAGCTCTGCGCTCCCCTAACTCATTTTGCATCAGCAGCAACTTAACGGCAAAATCGGGAATAATTGCAAACACCTTGTTTCTGAGGATATAATGCCTGAATTTCTTTACTGCTCGAACAAGGGCATATGCTTGCTTCTCCACACTTGGGTATTTCAACTCAGCATCCTTTAATGGTGCACTCATGAAAGCAATGGGATGCTCACTCCCCTTATCAGACTTTTGTGTCAGCATTCCAGCACACGAATGGTCGGAAGCAAATGAATAGATATAAAAAGGTTTGTTATAATTTGGGCTCACCAATACGGGAGCGTCAGCAATGGCTCTCTTAATCTCTGCAAAGGCCTCCTTTGCTTCTGTAGTCCATTCGACCTTGGCATCTTGTTTCAACATGGCATTTAATGGCTTCACAATTTCAGCAAATCCAGTGATGAACTTCCTGACAAAGTTAATCTTACCAAAGAAGGACTTCATCTCTTTTTTGCTGGCAGGAGGCTGAATTTTCAGGATGGCTTCCACTCTTTCAAGGTCTATAGCAATTTCCTTTTCTGATATGACATGTCCTAACAGCTTTCCTTCTGTTACCCTGAAGATACACTTCTTGGGATTCAAGATACCCAATTCTAGAAACACTGTGATAGATAGTCCCTACGTTCTTTGAAAACGATCAGGTCATCCATATAGTAGTGATACGCCTATGATATCTTTGGCAATAATCACATGGCTTCGTTGGAACATAGCTCTGCGTGTAAGCCCAAATGGCATCCTCCTATAGGCAAAGGTTCCCCACTTAGTTGTTAAAGCAGTCTTGTGTCTATCCTCATACTGAACCATCACTTGATTGTACCCCAAATAACCATCCAGAAAGGACATCATCTAAGATCCATTGACCACTTGAAGCACCTCATCCAAAGAGGGAACTGGATAATTATCCTTTTCTGATGATCTGTTCAGATTTCGGAAGTCAACACAAAGCCTAATTTCACCATTATTCTTTCTTCTTTGGAACCGGTTGCCACCCGTCGAATGCGACCAGGGAAATGGTTCTAGCCGGACAGCAGTTTCTAAACTTCATACGTATGAGGGGGTTCGGTAACGTGTAGTCTAGCACCACATGCGAAGGTTTAAGCGTTAGAGTACGCAAGTATGATTATGATGGATGTCATAAGTCTTCAAGTCCTTCATAACCCACACCACTATATCTAGAAATCGTGTAAAACTTTTGGTGCACATCGCTTTCTTTCAGAATGGAACTTTACTAATGAAAATGACCTAATAATATTGTGTGGGTTTATTTTGGGAATGCAACGTCACCAGATGGATTCAGCTTCTGGACTCTTGTTCTTGATATTTGATCTTGTCCGTATCAAAATCATCCCATTTGGCCTTGTTCCCTCGGGATAGTGTTTGGAGCTTAGGGTTCAATACACCCTTCTAGATCAATGCGCTTATTGGGGTTCTATTCCATCTGATCCATGGTAGAAAACATACGTATTTTGTGATAAAATCGAGAATGTGTTTATCATCCTCAAACACCTGGAAATTAGTCACATTGTCTGGAACCGATGGCACAGGAGTCAATTCAATAGTAAATTTCTTCAATCCTGACAGGGATAGAGGCTGCAGAGTGCTAGCTGCTTGAGCCAGAGAATCAGCGGTTTGATTCTTCTTCCGTGGTATCAGTTGAATATTAAAGGCATCAAATCCCTCAATGAGGTCCCACACTCTATGCCTATAACTGGTCATTCTCCTATCGTGACACGCATATTGCTTTCTTACTTGTTTGACTACTAATTCTGAATCACCAAAAACTTGCAGAACCCTGACCTTTTTCTTGAGTGCCATAAGAAGACCATGAATTAAAGCTTCATACTCTGCCACATTATTGGTGCAATGAAATTGGAGCCTATGAGTTGCGAAGAAGTTCTTACCTTTTGGACTAATCAGTTCAAACCCAGCCCCAGCTCCCTGCTTGGACTTAGATCCATCAAACTTAAGAGTCCAGTATTCTGCAGTGGTATTTTCCTTCATTCTGTCTTTTGGTTTATCAATGTTAGAGGGTGGCTCAGTCGCCACAGGTTCCTGGCTTTCGCATTCTTCTTGAAGATTCTGCTCATCTGCCTCAACCGCCTGAGCTGGATTCATACATTTCTGCACTTGTTTTACTGCTATCTAACACAGACAACACTCCAACTCTGAGTGAGAAGCATTGTGGACTCTACACCAATTGGGTAAGAGTAACTCCCTAAAGCTTGTCTTCTTTCCTAGGTGAGTCTGGTTCTCCATACACCGCCTGATGAACTCCTGGAAACTGTCCAATAAGCTGATCTGACTGTCCTCCAGTTCTTCTTCTTCAACTAATTCTGTCAGAACCTCAATGTGGCTGGACCCTGTCCCAACATCAGCCAGCATCGTATGCAACATCAGCACCTCTTCCACATCTGATTCTTCATATTGAGCCGATAGCAGGTAGTTTCCCATTCCGGCCTCTGATATGAGAACTTCTGCTGAAGTCTTTTGGTATTCCGTTATCATGTACTTCATTCTAGGCTCCCTCTCAATTCTGATCTGATTAGGTACTCCCTTCCATGGAAGCCACATGTGAGAGTGATCAGTGGACACATAACCATTCAGAGCCTTCGTAAACTCTCTTCCTAGAATCAAACCATACGCATCAGGAATATCAGCTACCTGAATATTGATAACCTACTGAATCCTTGGATCAGAGGCTATTTGCATTTGGATCATGTTTAACTCTCCCACCACATTCACTTCAGTTCTATCTAACTGAGTCACCTTCTTCTGGGAATCAGCAGGTGTAATTCCTAGAGCCCTACAAACTCCAAGAGGCATCACGTTGGTGGAAGCACCAGAATCTAACAAGCAGTTATGCAAATTCTTACCGAATATACGAACAAAGATTAGGAATGGTGGGGTTTCTGTTTTCCCTTGGAACAAGGTAGGCTAAATATCTACTTGAGCCACTTGAGTCTTATCCTTTTCTTTTCCTTTATCTCCAGGGGGTATGTTAGTCCTATTTTGGGTCTGATTTTGTGTGCTCACAGGCTGGGAGCTGGAAGTTTGGCCGACATGCTCACCAGAAGACTTATCCAATAACTTTGAATTTGCATCATAGGTACCTAAGACAACCTTCCTAATTGCAGGGAACCTTAACAACTCAAACGCAGAAAGATTTACCTTTAGTTTCTTGAATTCCTCTGCAACATATGAAGCTATCTGCTCTTCACTCATATCAGTAGAGATTTCTTATGGATACATACGCAATCTTATGGATAAATAAAGCTCATAGGACACAGGAATAGGGTTTTTCAACAAAAAAATGGATCAAACCCGACTCTATAAATATGAAATCGTAATTAATTCAAGGGCCGACCCCAAATCTAACAATACCCAATGCGAAAAACCTTCAATTACCCCCCAAGCAAGCAGAAGGGCAATGATTACATACCATGGATCCAAACGAACGGAATTCGAGCCCAGAAAGTTGACCACGCAGCAAACACGTCCAAGCGATGAAAACACTGACACCAGCGCTCAAGCAATTCTCACACAAACGAACCAAGATCGATTCTCAAAGCCACAAATAGAAGTCCCAATCACCAGAGCAATCAACAAGGCAGCAATGAAGTTAGAATGAAACTGAAAATGCCCTAAACCCGACCTTATACCCGCCTGAGCAAAGGTACCTCAACCATTAATGCGCAATAAGACATTTCTGACAAGTCCGGAAACCCGAGCCCCAAGCGGAATTTCGGAAAATCCCAGAATGCGCGGAAACATAGATTTCGCGGAAATGCAGAAACCGGGGAAATGAGGAAGATCGGGATTTTGGCAGAATCTGGGAAAATCCGCCAGGACCGGAAAATCCCGAAGTAAGGCAGAAACCCGGAACCGAAGAATCCTGCCAGAAACGGACAAGGAACCAGGGTCCGGAAAAATCCGCCCGGAGTCAGAAAATCCCGGATCCAGGTGAAAACCCGGACTTGGCCAAAAACTCATTTTCAATCAATTCCAACCTCAAGGAAGGGTCAAAGCCAGCAAGACCAGCATGTCAAGACCCTAAGATAATGATAAATCCAATATAACCAAAGGTCAAAGACACCAAAAAGAGGGTCCCTACTCTAGTATGGTAGCAAAACCGCGACAACAGATTAATTAGCTTAAATAAATTAATTAATTATGTATTAGTTAATTGTTTTAGTTGGAAGATTTTGAGGATAAGATTGACTTAATTAAATGGATATAAATGCATTTAATAATGTGCAAGATAAAGATGATGGGGAAATTTATTTAATTACTTAATTAAGACAAGGTGGGATAAAGTGTGGTCAAGTTTGGACTAATTTAGGTGTCTACACATAGAAGCGACCTCATTTAGAAAATGGTTCAAATCCTATTGGATAATAGATATATTGAGATAGGTGTATTGATAAGTGTAACGAATATATAGTTTAGATGAATAAATGAGAATATATACAAACATAAATAAGATAAAGAATAAATATAGAAAGAGATAGAAATCAGAATATTAACTTCAATCTGCGGTGGCAATTGCCTAGAATGCTCTAGCTAGTTCAATCGGAAATTATTTATTCCCTTGCACTAATGTGGACCACTTCAGAACGTTGAGTTTTGTGTTTTTTTCTCATATGTATCCATCGTAATAAACTAGTGTGAGTTTAACATTCAACAAACATCTTGTCAGGATTGTCGGTAAGGTCCATGACAGAGTGATGAAAGATACGTTAATGAATAGTATAGGGGAGAAGATAGCTAACCAACAATTGAAATATCATTCAATGGATAAGTCGTAGAAAATGCTGAGGGTTTCCTATGCAAATATTTCTTGGTAGAGCTTGAAATTACTCATAGTAATTCACAGCTAAAATTATTGAGTTGTAAATAAGATACATAATTATTTAGTTTATCATTTGAATTCATTATCAATCAGTGGGCTATTATAAAGAATAAATGCTTGCATAGTGTTTATATGGAGAAAATTTATTAGATTTAATTGTCATTTTTCATTGGTAAGAATGTCTTTTGTAGAAAGTATCTTAATTCATTTATTCTTTTAACATGATTTGTATGATTCTTAGGAAGTGCAACAATCTATTTTCAGAAAGACTATTTATTGTTTGAGCTTCAAATTGACTGAATATGTATGTTTCTTGTTAAAGATTAAAAAATTCTATTTGTTGAAACAAGAAATTACGGTAATATTTTAGAATGATAAATTCTCGGGATCAAATATGAATTATTTTTAAAAGTAAAAAACATATAAAATTTGAAATATATGTAATAATTGATTGTCTATAAGTTTCTAACAATATATATTAATGAGACATATTTGCCCCAAGGAGTACAATCTTCCATGAGAGGTAATAGTTAAACAAGGCCAGGAGAGGGGATAGGATAGACAATCACATGTATTAAGTGTTAGTGTAGAGCTAAAATACATTCTTGATGATTTATTGCTTATCATATAAGTGAATGGGAGGTTGGTATTGAAAGAAGCATAGGTAATCACCAATAGGAAGTTAGAAATGAAGAAGATTCTAGGAAAATAGTTAATATTGGACAACAAATTCATATTTCCAAATAGTTTGACTAAGTTTGTGATATTTAGAAGCAAGAAAATATGTCATTTCTCTTTGTATTCAACCACACATCAAGGTGAAAAGAAGGAACCCACTTTTTACGAAGAAATTTGAATTTGGAATTTTAATCCTAGTCCTCATATTCAATCTCAGTTCCTTAAAGATGTTGCATTAAAAAAAGGTGGATAGTATAAGTTGTAAGGAAGGGCCAAAGATGGGATTATCTGGATACCCTAGTTATTATTAGTTAAAAGATGAAGCTTAGCACAAAGTTTGGAATCATTTTCTAGTTAAAGGAGAAGAGGTCCCATATGTCTTCAAAAATTTGATTTCCTTTTCCAAACAAGTCCTTTCCTTGATGATACGTGTGGAATATAACATGTTGGCTATCCATTTGTATCATCTCATTCCAAAAAATAAATGAAGTAGGGAAGATAAATCTATTTCTCTATGATTGATCATAATAGCTTAATATTGGAAAAACCCTTTCCTAGGCTTTTGAATTACTATTAAATTGAACTGAGAATGTAGTTAGAAGAATAAGGTTAGGTTAATTTTATCTTCTAACTAAAACTCTATATCTCCAATAGTTTGAATGTGGTACAAAATTAGAATTTTCTAGGGAGTATAATCTTGTATTGCTCTTTTGATTTATGTATTTATGAGTTACGCTCCTTGAATGGTGAGCTAAATAATACCTAAACAACTTTGGTCCTTTGGTTAAATATAATGTGGTCAAGATGAGAGAAATATACCACATTTGTTGCCATATTTTTTCCATAAGAAACCTATAATTAGTGAAGTAAGATTATTTTAACTAGATATAGAAGGAAACCAACAATAGAAGACATCAACATAATTAGCAAGGAGAATGTTGAAAAAATTTCAAATGAATTTGTTTTATAAGACTTTTAATATTTTAATTTTTCATGTAGCACTTCCATGTGTTTACATGAGAGACACCAACCAAATACCAAGAGATTGCCCCACCTTTGAGTTAGTTCCACTCAAGAGGAATCCAATATGTGGCAGGATTTGAAGAAGTCAAAATAAATTCTCTTTTTGTGCATGGAAAATTGGGAGCTTGAAGGAGAAGAGCCAAAATCAAGACCATTAAGAATATTTGCTATTTTTTTAGCTAAACTCTATAGAAATAGCAAGCTACATCAAGAAAGTGATAGTTTAATGCGATTTCTCCATTAGGAAGAGTGGTGCCATGAATAAGTTGTTGGGTGTAGGAGTGTTAAAGGAGGCATCCCAATGTGTTAACAAAAAAACACATAGAGAAAATTTCCTAGAGGACAACCTTGACAAGTGAATATTTTAATAGAAAAAGGTGTTTAGAAAGGGAGCCACTCAAAACAAATTAAGAATTAGTTTCCTTGAAAATGATGATGTTCCAGTACATGATAACCATCACCAGAGGTAAATCTATTCTCTCATGGAATACTCTTAGCTAGTTTAATCCACTAGTGTTGACCACTTCAAAACATTGAGTTTTCTGTTTTATTCTCATATGTATCCATCGTAATAAATTAGTGGGAGTTAACATTCAACGAACATTAGGCCCATGATAGAGTGATGAAAGATACGTTAATGAATAATACAGGAGAGAAGATAGGTACCCAACAATTGAAATATGATTCAATGGATGAGTCGCAGAAAATGCTCAGGGTTGCCTATACAAATAAGATCTTGAAATTACTCATACTAATTCATAGTTAAAATTATGGAGTTGTATGATTATCAACTCGCGAGGTTGGCTGAATATTTGTAAGATAAAGAATAATAGCTTGCACAGTGTTTACAGGGAGAAAATATATTAGATTCAAATGTTATTTTTCATTGGGGGAGTGTCTTTTGTAGAAAGTACCTTAATTGATTTATTATTTTAACATGATTTGTATGGTTCTTAGCAAATGCAACAATCTATTTTTAGAAAGACTCTATTTATTGTTTGAGCCTCAAATTCATTTAATATGATTTGTATGATTTTTAGCAAGTGTAACAATCTATTTTTAGAAATAATTTATTTATTGTTTGAGTTTCAAGTTGATTTAATATGTATGTTTATTGTTAAATATTAGAAAGTTTAATTTGTTGAAACAAGAAATTAGAGTAACATTTTATAATGATAAATTCTAGAGATTAAATATGAAATGTTTAAAAAATATAAAAAGCATCTGGAATTTCAAATATATGTAAGAATTGATTGTCTACAAGTTTCTAAGAATGTATATCAATGAGACATATTAGGAACAAGGAGTACAATCATCCATGAGAGGTAATAGTTAAACATGGTAAGGAGAGAGGAGAGGATAGGTAATCACATGTATTAAGTTTTAGTGTAGAACATGTAGCATTGTAAATTATCACTCCTAACAATTATACACTACCTTGATATCCTATTTTACACACAAACATTAATTATAGTACTGATTTGTTCATTTCTAGGCCAGATCATAAAAATACATTAAATTAGCTCTAATATCCTAACAAATTTTGGACAAAATCAACCAGTCAAGGATGGTAGCACCCTTGTCCTTAAAGGGGTCCTAACTCAAATTAAATGTTTTATTGTTTGTCCTTGGAGGATTGAAAGATCCTAGGTTGACCTATAATCCAAAAATATCAATTGGAACACATATATAAACAAATTGTATTCTCATTTAAACATTAGAGAAAGAAAGGAAGAAGGTAATTATGAACAAGAAGCTATTATAATGCAATTATGGTGAAGATGTATTAATTTATCCTCTATAAGTCATCTACAACAATCTATTGTGTTTTTTGAGCTATCTATTGTTTAGGGCTTAGACCTAGTTATTCAATTTTTTAAATTGCATGCACATTTTGGGTAAAAACATTGAAAATGTAAAGGTTTGCATAGTTTTTTCATTTCAAAATATCAAAAAGTATTACTCTTCAACATTTTAAAGGACATAGAGAAGGGGGATCTACTATTCATGAGTCTCTTTATTATCAAGAGATTTTGAACGGGCGAACTACCCTAAACTACCTCAAGGAACAAAGCGAGAGTTCTAGAATCAAAAAGAGTAGGTCACAGAGGTTTTCTAGAGAAATTGACGAGCCCTTGGCCAAAGGAAGATAGCGTGACATACGGATGACAGTGCGATGCACTAGCATCCTAGGGGCATGTTGGCATCCCATACGAACCAGAAAGTAAGTTGGTCACAAAAGAAAACAAAGTGACTACTAGCGATCTAATTACTTAGAACTTCCAGAGTACAGGAAAATAACATAATACAATAGAACTGAAATAAAGTAAAGTATAGATGATAAAGATAAAGAGTAGAAAGAAAGATGCTCACGAAAACCCTAGTAATGAAGCCTCTGGTGATTGAATGTATGCAATACCTATGTACATAAAATTTGGAGAAAATGTTGGTGTTGTATAGGGGTTTTCCTCAATCAAACCCCCATTTCGGTGTTCCCACCTCCATGAACAACCAAATAGATAGTGAGAAATGGACAAAGGAGTGATAAATGCAATCCCTACTTAAGGAGGAGAACCCATATCACAAAGTAAGGTGGTAAAATTAATCCCTGCTCTAGGAGGAGAACCTGTATCACAAAGCAGAGATGCAATAGATAGGGGATGTGTGAAATCCTAGGATGCTCGCAAGCACAAGATAAGGGAGATAGAGTTGCAAGGCTTAAGGAAGCCAAAGAGAGTAAGGAAAAAAGAGAGAGTTGCAAGAGTCAAGGGAGCTCCAAAGAAAGCTTGAGAGTGCTACTGTAACAATTTGTAAAGATCTATACAATAAATGTAGCTAGAGAAAGATGGGAGAATGTCCAAGATAGAAGCCAAGAAGGAGAAGGTCAAATGGATTGAAAAGATGGATTTTAAATAGGGGAAAGAAGCTTCTCAAGTTATTATAAGGCATCCCAACATGTTACCACTGACAAAAGGAGGTGACAAGTGGAAAACATTATTAGAAGTGGTCATTTGAATGTTGAAATGTCATAGGATGCTAGCATGACATGTAGACATTTGTGCAGCACACTAGTGTCCAAACACATCTTGCTACAAAATGACAAGAACGAGAAAAGTGCAAGGTTTGATGGAAAGCTGACGCACAAAGGTAGCTGCTGAAAAGTGGTCCTGAGCATCTTGAGAGGGGAAAAGGGTTGATGTAGGGGCTAAAATGAGCCTACACAAGTTCTAAGGAAGTGTCCAAACTAAAGTAGATGCAAGAATGTATGTGAAATTGCAAGGGGTGCAATTTTATGACATTACAAAGGATAATATCAATCAATTGCAACATTTTAATTTCTAAAAGTTATCTTTTGATCATATTGCATTACCTAAAATACATAAAAAATTAATGGATGTGTGTGCTTCACATAAGAAAAAATAGGTTTTTGTGCATTTCCAAAAAATTGTTTGCTTCTAGACTTGGACCTGTGAAACCTCAAATCTTCAAACATTGTAGTTGAGTTTTTAGACTTTAAAATGGGTATTATCTTGCCTCTTTGGTCGAGGGTTCCCACATCCCTATCCAATCAATTTGGAATTATTTCTTTTGTGTGAAACCTTGTCTTGGTCTCTATTTAGATTCAGTTCTTGTTTCTCGATGTTTGTCCTTAAATTTTCTAATTTTGTTTTGTATTACTAATTTGATCTAGGGTCATAGAAAAGAATTCTTTACAAAAATATTGTTTTGTCAAAATCAATGTCTTATTTTAAAACTCTATTAAGAAATTTCAAGAAATTTTCTTACGAGAATATGAAAATGAGATTCTTTGTCCTCTTTTGTTATTTTTCTTTAATCCATCTCCAAATATCTCTCCTACTTGTGAGGGTATCATGGTGCAAGAGGATGGAATCATTGATACTTTACCTTATCTTAATTTCTCAAGTAATAATGAAACTCATTTTTGTCTCTCTCCCAATATCTCTCCCACTCTAGAGGATATTTTATCACAGGGGGGTGTAATTGTTGACATATTTCCTCTTTCAAATGATAGTAAGGTGACTTACATAGATGAATATTCTAATTTGAAATTAGATCCCTAATCGATATAATATCCTAAACAATTAGTTAACTTAATTGAAATTGTAAACCCACAACTAATTATTGGACCTCCTCTCATTATAGGACCTTCTGCAAACCAATTTAAGCCTTATGGTCATATCCCAAATTTTGCAAAGAAACACACTCAAAATAGCTATACATACCAAAATGTGTTGCAACAACCAAGTTATCATGTAGTTTCTCAGACGTATTTAACACTCAAAGTAACAAAAAACCAAAGAAAATTCAAATATCCATTCCATTTCCTCAACCATATACCCCCCTCACACCTCATCGTCCTCAACATATGAACAAAGATTATGATCTTGTTCAACAAATTTGTAATACTCTAAACAAGATCTCTCTTTGAAAATTAATTCAACCTTTAGCTACATACAAAGAGATGCTCCAAGAGGTTTTAAATAATATTGAAGAATATTGATATCTTACCTTATGTCAAATCAAATGATGTAGCAACCTTGTTTGATTGTAAGAAGGAAACAAATTTTGATATTGCATTCCGTCAAAATGAATTACCTCCTTCTCTGGTTAAAAATTAAAATGATCCAACACTCTAATGATATATGTAATATTTAATAAAAATTGGCATTAGACATACTCTTTTTGATAATGGATCAAGTCTTAGAGTTTGTAGCATTGATCTTCTAGATAATATTTGTATCTAGATAAGTCTCACAACACCTAATAATATTTCTATATTATTTTGAAAATATGTAAGAATAGAATTTGTAGCAAATTGAATATAGTTTCTAAACTACTAGGTTTCTTTAAAAATAAATAAATCTATTTGGTGAAAATTTGAAATTTCAATGTAGTAGTACTTAAATTTTAGGGAAAAAATAAGAACTAGGTGTTTGTATGACCACCCTAAGCACAATAAAATGATAATATTTTAATATTTTAGATATAAGTAGAGTACTTATGTCCCGATGTGATGCATATTTTTATAATTTTTCAAGTAAATAATTAATTATGAATTTTTTATTACAACTTTTAAAAATATAAAAATATATGTCTAATAGACCTTAACTTGGTCAAAACTTCATGAAATTCAATTCTTTTTTTAATCCTATAGTATGTGAAGCATAGAATGTGACACATGTTTCATATTCAAAAATGTGATCTATTTGAAAGCTATAGATGTTTTCAATCAGCCTATCAATTAAGACATTATTAAGTAATTCAAATAGAAAATGAATAATAATGATTTATTAAATTCAAAGTAAAGCCTAATTTATATTGGTGGAAAGCTAAGAATCTCCTTTAAAAACCCTTTTGTTTCATCAACTTTGGGTAAAAAAAAAGTTATCAGCCACATACCCTACACATACCCATCATATTGCCACTTTTTGGCCCATCATGATCCTGCACATACCCTAGTGTAGTACATAAAACATAATAGATTGTTGTAACTAGCATGTAGATTACTCAATACTTCTCCATAATAATTTCATGATAGATCATAATAGTGCTTAGATCATTCTTGCTTCTTCTTTTCTAATATCTTCAAAACATGGTCTTTATTGATGAAAGCATTGTAATAATGCTACTAATTTTTTCCTTGAATTGTCTTGACTACTTTTAGGAATCTCATTTTTCTCTACAAAATTTTAAGGATTTGAAATGGTGAAAAAACATGTATTTATATGCATTTACTTAATTCTCACTCAATCAATTATCAAAGGCCAACAAATGAAATTGGAATTTTAAATGTTAAAATTCCAACACTCACATATTATAAAATGAGCCAAAATAGGCTTGATAGGGGTACTGGGTGTGCTATTCTAGACCTATTATTTTGGGGCCTTATGTGTTGGTAAATATATTTTAAATGATAATTCCCAGTTCAACCTCTAGTTTTCTGAATATTATTTAAAATTGGGAAAATTATAAACACAATTACATCCAAGCAGATAGGGGGAGCTAAACCTATTATGAAATTATTAAGGGTGACAATTTATGATGCTAAATTTATCCCCAACTTTAATGAGAGCATTAACTTACGCTTAGACTCACTAAAGTAAGGATAAGCCAAGGAGGGTTCAATTATCCAAATATTGAAGAGATATGACAACATTGAATCTAGAGGATGTACTAGCCCCTAGACTCGAGATCTTATGGTAGATAACTTTAAGGACAAAGAAACACACAAACATGAGGTACAATACAATGTCCAAATAAAAATCATACAAAATGAAGACATAAAGTAAACACATCAAAGACACAAATTATACACATAGTATTTCATAATAAAAATAATAAAAACACAATAAGACATAAATATAAGGTATTAAACATAAAAGGATTCAATTTAGGAAGCTATAGAGACCTTAGTCTTAAATTTATCTCAAATACTAAACATTATCCCTTGAATATGATGTTAGAAAAAAATATGCTCCCATAAGGACCAACAAGTTGCATTATGCTAGATCACTCATGAAACACATGGATTCAATAGCAAGAAAGTTGTGATATGCTAGGTGGCTATGTAAAAGTTCTCAAGTTCATGAATCAACATGCTCCATTATGCCAGATCCATGGACTATTATTCTAAACACATCTTAGGGAGAACACAAAAGGTTTAATGTTGTAGGGGATAGATAAATGCTTAACATTATAGGGTATAAATTGATAACCATGCCTCAAGAGGCGTTATAAATAACACCACCACTAAAGGGGTGTGTCAATAATTTTAAACTCACAAGGCATTAATGAAATGGATACAGTGTTATGCCCCCCTTAAAATATCAATATACTTGATATATTGATATTTTAAGGAAAAGAAGGGGAAGAGAGGCTACTTCAAAATAGTACACACCTCCCAAAATTAGCTATTCTAGCCCCGAAGTGTAAAGGTAAAGAAAACCATTCTTGTGACTATTGTTTTTCTGCCATAGAAAGAGATATGCTTGCACACAAGATTATAGTACCATGAATAAAAATAAACAAACATATGAAGCTACAAATTCCACATAGTGTGGAGCAACACCATAGAAAAAAGATTATTATTTAGAAATGGGTCAGTGCAGGATCATAGGGGTCCAAACTAGGCCTTTATGTGGCAATGGAAATTTATAAAAAATAGAGTTAGTGAACTTGACATAAAAAATTGAATAAGTTATTAAAATAATTTGAAAGCTATGTAACAACAAAATTTGTATAAAATTGAATGTAGTTTCTAAGATACCATTCCTTTTTTGGAAAAAAGTAAATCTATTTGGTGAAAATTTGAATTTTCAATGTAGTAGTACTAAATTTTAGGAAAAAATAAAAAGCAAGTGTATGTCTAACCAACTTAAGTACAAGAAAAAATAATATTTTTTTTTGAAACTTTCAATATAAGTAGAGTACAAATGCCTAGATGTGCCATATTTTTTTTGTATTTGTTTTGCAAGTAAATGATTAGTTCAAAATTTTTTTATTAATTTTTTTAAAAAATATTAAAACGTGATTGTCTGACCACCATAACTTGGTCAATTTTTTTTTATTTTTTTGTTTTCTCCTATACTATGGGAAGCATAGAATGTGATGCATTTTTTGGATTAAAATAATGTGAAATCATTTAAGAATTATAGGTGTTTTTCAATCAACCTATCATTCAAGACTTTAGTCAGAATGCATGTAGAAAATTAATAATAATTATCTATTTAATTCTTGATCTGAAAAACCCTAGAGTGTGCTTACTCAACTAAGTTCTTCATTTATCAAATTTGAAAATAGTAGCTTAACATACTTGAATCCAAATCCATGCCAAGATCTTTAATTAATGGTTTGAATCCAATATGAAAACTCAATCCATCAATCTACTGAGCTCATTGATTATTCTATTTGCAAAATTAAAACATAAGTCATCATCAATAACAACCAAAATATCAGAGAAACATTTGATTATAGAGTTCACCTCTCAAGGCTATGTCTCTGGATCCGCTCAATAAGCGTAATCAATTGCCATTAATGTTGCCACCTGCAAATTGCTTACAACATCTAGTCTTCTGATTGCATATACAAAATTGTCACTGCTAGAAAGTTTCAAGCCCTACAAGCACTTCCTGAATCCACATTGATCAAGTGTTTCCAACAATAACAACAAAGCAATCCTAGTTCTTAAAGCATTAAGTGAATGTGAACTAGATATAGATGTATCTTACCTCATTTACATACATGATTTAGACAATATTGAATTCACCATTCCAAAATAAAGTCAAGTATTAAAAAAATCTGGTTACCTAACACTAGATCTTCAACCTTGCAAGAGAGAATTCTTCAAATTGGATCTTCAACAATACTTCAAGTGAAAATTCCACAGTCTTTTGACGAATCTACACAAAGCTTTTGCAATCCCAACTCTTCTCTCAGGTCATCCTACAAAATTCCATCACTTGGATTCTAGATTGGATGCTTGATCTAAATGAATTGGATAAAAAATGGATGCCTAATGCCTTTGCATTCTCATCCCCTTTTATACAAAAATCTTCCCATTATGGTTAAAACCATAAAATTTGGACATTTCCCCTTAAAGGTTAGGATTTAATTAATCCCACTTATTTTACAAATAAAACGATAACAATCCCCATTAAAAACCATTTTAAGTTGTTGTTAAACCCTTATCATTTTTCATTCACAGGCTATATTGGTTTAGGTGTTTGTTTTTATTAGATTATTTTGTCTTTTATTTAATAACCATTAAAGGTTTTTTTAGTTATAAATTCGAGCTTATTCATTATTGTTTTAAAGGGGTTCATTTTTTAATTTTTAGGAGATTTCATTTAAATTGTTGCCTTTAAATCCCACAAAATTTGCTTTGGATCCCACAAAATCCACTTAGAATCCCACAAAATGGATTTTGTGAAATAAAATAAACCTCCACCATTTTTATTTCTCAAAAATAAAGCATGATGTAGTGGTGGTACATGAATTTAGTGAGGGGGATCAACTTTTTTGCCACATCACCTACACTTGCTACATCAACATCTAGTCAATTGCCACGTCAGCATCCAATCAACCTTCAACTTTGATCGACTATTTCTTGAACATACGAGCTCCATTTTTGACAAAATGAACACCGTTGGACTCATGGTGACGAGCTCCTCAATTTGATGTTGATTTTGACCGATTCTAAGTCAGTCAATTTTTTTCCCTCTTTGATTGGCCCCTTGTACCTGGTTTGACCAAACTTTGACTAGCCATAACTTTGACGTATGAACTCCTTTTTCACCCATTCATGTTGCATTGGGTCTAGTTTCCTGAGCACTTTGACATGGTTTTGATTTCAAGGGAAACTGGAATAATTTATTTTTTAGAGTTTTGAGATTCACCTAGATCAATTCCAAATAAGGAATATCTTATATTTTTGGAAAGCTGAAAATTTTGTAAATAAACCTTTTTCATTTCATCAAAATTGGATAAAAAAAGTCACTAGCCACTTTTTTTTATCATATCACCAATTTTTGGACCCCCATGATCTTGTACTCACCCAACTATAAGGTGCATCAATATATGGGAGAGCACCACAATCAATAAGTTATTGTACTTTATTACTCAAGGCCTAACATTCATTAGTAGAATTCACATGCACTCAATGATATGCACAAATTGAGGTTTTTATAAAACTTCTTACATGTAGTAAGAATATTGATCAAGTGGAATTTGAGAAGCCCAAATAAAATATGCTCTTTCTCCGATAAAGATGTAGGAGATAATTTTTTCTCTTTTGAAGAAAATATTGCTTGCTTACTACATCATGTTATAAATATAGTAGATGATAGAGGGTGAGATGTAGATGAGTGAGAAGGTTGGAAACCTAATCCCCTTTTAGAAAGGTACATGGTAGACTTCACATGATCCTTAACTCCTTGTTCCATGTTTTAATTATATCCACTTTTAGAAAGAATTCTAAATGCAAGCCAATAAAGATTTTCTAACTCAGATGGATAAATCTTGTTGAAATTGTTATGAGAATAATTTATCCTTTTGGAAGAATGCAAATCCTTTTTAGTTTTTGAAATTTTAAGGTTAGACATCTCCAACATAGGAGGGATGAAAGGTAAAGAGCCTTTGTCACCCTCATGGGATGATGATTTTTGAATTTTTGATGTAGAACAAGATTGAGAAAATAAAAAAAATACTCCTTAATTTGAGATTCTGAGATCTTGTACTCTCCCACAAAGGAGGACATAAACTCTAATGAACCCAAATAATCATCAAAATATGTTTTTGAATATGAAGCAATATATTGACCATCATTTAAATTATATTATTTTTCTGTCATTGAAACAACCTTTGACTCTTTGAGTTTTTATGGTGATATTTTAGACTCCTTAATGAAATGAGTTGTAAAATCTAATGATCCCAAACCATCACATAAGATTATATCATATTATCATTACCATTGGAAGGTGATAGCTAAAATTTTTAATATGGAATCAAAGTATCAAGAGAGTTTGAAGAGTTATGTTTAAATTTGATTTGTAAATTATAAGCTTTTGCATTCACTTTAACTATATGTATCTTTTTATTATATCCAAACTTCATCTCATGATGAAGAGTAGAAGGGAATCCCTTCATGGAATGAATCCATGGTCTAGCAAGGATAAGATTCTATGAAATAGGTTTTTGCATGACATGGATAAGGGTTGGAAAAATCATGTGTCCTACCTTAATTCGTAGTGTGATTGTCTCCAAAAGCAACTTACCAACATTGTCAAAGCCACTAATAAAATTATTATCAAATTTTATGAGACTCTTATCCATACGAATATTATCTAGATGATTAATGCTATAAAAATTTAAACCTAATCCATTGTCAATAAGAGTATGTCTAACCCTAGCTTTATTAATGACATACAATATCATTAGAGCCTCATGGGTATGTCTAGGATCATTATGGGCCAAAAAGTGGCGATATGATTGGTATGTGTAGGGTATGTGGCTGATGACTTTTTTTTTACCCAAAATTTATGAAACAAAAAGGGTTTTTAAAGGAGATTCTCAGCTTTCCACCAAAGTCAATTTAATAAATAATTATTATTCATTTTCTAGTTGAATTATGACTAAAGTCATGATTGATAGGCTGATTCAAAAACATCTATAACTTTCAAACAGTATCAATTTTTTTAATATGAAACATGCATCACATTCTATTCTTCACATACTATAGGATTAAAAAATAAAAAAATTAATTTCATGAAGTTACCATGTTAAGGTGGGCATATATTTTTAAAAGTTGTAATAAAAAATTCATAATTAATTATTTATTGGAAAAAATTACAAAAAAATATGCATAACATCGGGACATGAGTCCTCTACCTATATCTAAAATCTTATAAAAAATATTTATTTTTTGTGATTGATTGGATGGGATGACACCTACTTTCTTATTTTTCCTTAAATTTAAGTACTATTGCATTGAAATTTCATATTTTCACCAAATATATTTTTTTAAAAAAAACCTAGGTTTAGAAACTACATTCAATTTGCTATAGATTCTATTCTTACATATTTTTGCAATAATATAGATAACTTATTCAATTTTTTACGTCAAGTTTCCTAACACTGATTTTTTTTAATTTTTCACCACTTAAGGACCTATTTTTTCCATGATGATTCTTCACATACCCTCATGTTGGTTTTAAACTTCAAGAGGAGGTAATTCATGTTGAGAGAATGTAATATACAACTTTCTTGTCTGCATACAATCAAACAAGGTTACTACATCATATGGTTTTATAAAGGTAAGATATCAATCTTCTGAAAAGCCTCTTGGATTATCCTATGGTATGTAGGTGAACCTTTAATCAAGTCCCAAAGGAAGATCTTGGCTATAGTATTACAAAGTTTCTCAACAAAATCATTCTCTTTATGATTACATTGAGGGAGACAAGGTGTAAGCATAAAATATGGTTGAGGAAATAGAATGAATGTTGGAATTTATTTTGGTTTCTTATTATTTATAGTGTTATATGTGTGAGAAACTACATGATAAATTGGTTGTTGCAACACATTTTGGTGCATATGTTTACTTTGAGTGAGTTGTTTTACAAATTATAGTATATGAAAACAGGGTTTTAGAGGTCTTAGAATGAGAGGAGGTTTAGAAGGAGGTTCAATAATCTATTGAGGGTTTACAATCTCCACTAAGTTAACTACTTGTTGGCAATATTCTATCGATGGGGGATCTAATGTCAATTTTTTATATTCATTTCTACAATCCATTTTACTATTATTGATTACATCCTCTTGCACCAAGATATCTTCCCAAGTAGGAGAGGTATTAGGAGAGGGACAAACATGATTCTCATGGTTATCAACCATTTGATCCTCTTTCACCAAGATACCCTCACAAGTAGGAGATATATTAAGAGAAGAAAAACCATGATTCTCATGATTATTAATAATTGCATCCTCTTACAAAAAAATACCCTCACAAGTAGGAGAGTTATTGGGAGAAGAATGAAAGAAAAATAAAAAGAGAGGAGAGAAAAACTATTTTTCACATGCTTGTAAGAAAAAATATTTAAATTTCTTAAAAAAGTTTTCTAATAAGATATTTATTATAACCAAACAATATTTTTGTAAAGATTTTTTTTTCTATATTCCTTGGATCAAACTAGTAATGCAAAATATAATCAAATAGTTGCAGGACAAACTTCCAAAAAATAAAATTGGATATGAGCAAAGACAAGCAATGTTTTGCATAGAAACTTTAGTGCTAAGCTAGCTGGACAAGGGAATTGGGTGCCCTAGTCCAAAGGAGTTGATTTTTGGAGTTTTAAAATTTTGAAATTGAATAACAATGTTTAAAGATCTACAGTTGTAGATGTTCAAGTCTAGATGCACACAAATTTTAGGAAATATAGAGAACCCTCATTTTTCCATGTGAAACACATAAAAATGCATAAATTTTGTATTTTAAAGGAAATACAAATGATAATTTTTAAATTTTAAAGTGATGTAATTATCATAAATTTTCCCAAAAAATGAAAAAAAAAAAAACTTTGTGATCTTTTGAAATATAAATGATATGTAATTCTTCACTTTAAAAAAAAAAAAAACTAAGATATGCATTCATAAATTACAAATTCCATTAACTAGAGATTATATTCAGATTCTCAATAAAATAACTCAAATCTAAGCCATAAACAAGGAAAATTTAGATGTGAAATTATGTAATTTAATTCAAATTATTTAGAATTTTACCTTTAATGTATAATGATCAAAGAATGAAAATTTATATCTTGTAAAATGAAAAAAAATTAAATTAAAAATATCTTTGGAGCACCTAATTTTTGAAACAATTTTTAAAATTTATGCTATGAAAATGAGAAAATTGCAACTATAGGATATGTCGAGTTCACCTAAATGTGATGTAGAAAAAGTGATCTTAGATCCAACTAGGATTAACCTCTATTCACGTGACTTCACATTTGGACATAAAATTAACTACCTAGGTTTATGATTATCTTATTGCCACAAGGGAGAGCCTAGGGTTTATGTCCTTTTGAGTTATAAAGATGATAAATTTGATACATGTTTTCAAATAATCTTATTTGACATATAACAATATTTTTGAAAATATATGTGTTATTGCATAGAAAAAAATGAAAAACTAACAAAATTGAACCCAATCTGAGAAATGGTGATAGAGAGGAATCTATGACTTATTGTACCCTCAGCACACACACCCTGTTCAGAATGGGGACCCTCTTTTCTTTCACCTTGCCAAGTCATTTTTTCACCACCTCATTTTTCGTGCCCCCGTGTTGGTGTCCCTAGTGGTCAGTGTACCCTCGAAGGCCTATCTTAAACTAACCATGTTTTGTCCACTTCACTTTGGCTAGGTCTTGGGAACTTCGGGCTTTCCTTGACAGTTTTTTGATGCTAGCAATTTGTCGGACCTGGGGCCGGACCTACACTCGCTCAAGTTACTCAACAAATTTTACTAGTTACTCCC
>VDFB02068291.1:0-12571 GCA_007258455.2 Sequoia sempervirens
CTGTTTGCTTCCCTATATACGTGTGCCAGGGAGAAGTTGTTGAGCTTGAGAAGTTGTTGAGCTTGCCTAGGAGCGTCTTAATAGGTTCAATCCAATTGCCAATCCTCCAATATATATCATTTTATTTTTTGGTAATAATAAATCATTAATAATTAATAACAATTATATATTATTATTTTGACTTTTTTGATTTTAAACAATAATAACATTTTAATTTTAAAATTATTAATAATTAATTTATAATAAATTATTAATTATAAATTAGTAAGTTAAAAGTAAAATTTATAGACAACACCAAACATTCGGTAATTCAATATTTTGGATTTTGATATTATGATTTCAGACTTTGCAATTCAATATTTTGGGTTTTGATATAGTGACTTCAGACTTCGCCGAAAACTAATTATTTGCCTTTCAGATAAGTTTGACACAGATGACGATTTGATGGTGATGGTTCATCTATCACAATTGAGTTTTGGATTGGGTACAACAAAATTAAGTTCATGCCATTTCCAAAAACTGATTGTGATGGAAAATTTGAGCAGCATTGAGGGAGATATGACCTCTAGGAGATGATATTTCAAAATCCTGATTTTAATAAGTTGCATTCTGAAATTTTAGTATAAGTTTTTTATTGCAAAGTATTTGGATTTGGGGCAAGCTTTCAGTTTTTTCTTAGCCAATTTAATAATGAAATGGGAGAGGAAAAATCGAGATTGCTCTTGAATCAAAATTCCGTCAATCACATTCAACTACAAAATCTATTACATTGTATTGCCTTTAAAAGGCCATAATCCCGTATGAAAACATTTATGGGAAAATAACTACCAAAACTTTATTTATCTATTAAATTAACATTAGCATGTTAATTTATTTATTTAACTATATATGTCAAGTACTAAATTCTAACACCCCCCCTTAGTACTAACATAGAGGAAAACTAGAAATGTCACCAGTAGACTCATCCAGAGGCTTCAACGAAATTAGTTTAAGAGGGCTCGTGGATACTGGCCAACTATTAGCAACTTTAATAAATGCCTTGATTCCTCCAAACACATGGACAGATATAACTTGATCCCTCTTTGAATAACGGAAAGAGTTCCCAAAAAGTTTTGCATCGTGCTCAAGTACGGCCAGCCTTATATTATGGCAATAAATTCGAAATTGAATCTCTTTCGCCAAAAAAACTCAAATTGACCTCTAAATTCTGATAGCGCAACTGTTGTCGCTGTCACTGGGTCACTACTTATTTTGGCAGCATCTCTCACCCTACTTTGTATGGCAAGATGTAGAGGTGTCCATTCTTCATTGTCTACTATATTTACATCAAGATTTTTCTTGATTAACAATTTTAGCATCTGAAGCCCATTAACAAGAACGACATAGTGCAACAATGAAGCACCATCCCCATCTCGAACATAGAGATCTGCTCCCGTTTTGAGAAGATGACTGACCATAGCCTCCTTCTTTCATAATACCACCTTTTGAAGAGCAATCAAACCATACTTGTCAACGGAATTCACATCAATGCCATATTTAAGTACATCATCCATAAGGAGGATCTGCCCTGATGTTGCAAGTGTATGAAGCGGTCATCATATTTTTCAATTTGTGCAAAAGGAAATTGAATGCCAGTTTTTAATTTAAAGAGAATTTCTATATCCACTTGTGCACCAGTTGTAAAAATACAAATTTCAATTTTGAAAGGATATCCATTGAATGCATATTCTTTTTTGGCTTAAACCCTGGCCTGAATTTGAATTGTAAATTGTAAACAAACTATGATTTTAAAGGAAGATCACATTTATTGCTAGATAATGGCGGTGTTGGTTTAGAATAGGATTTTATCATTGATCCAAATTGGATAATGAATGTTATAATTCTGTTTGATTGAGCTAAACAGACCAGTTTTTAACCAAAGTATGCTTAATGTGAAGCAATTTAAATCGTTACACTATATTTCTAGCATCTTAAGATTTGTGTTGATAAATTAATGAAATACTATATCCTAATTATGAATTGGATTGATATAAAAGTATTTTTTTGCTTGATTTGAGTGGTTTTTGTGGTGATATTAGTTTTACAGATATGTCCTTGACTAGATTATCTAGATTTCTTTGTAGGTATAAATATGTAGGTGGAATCAAGAAATGAGAAGCAGCAGAGCGCAATTAGAGGAATGGACACCCAAAGAGTATGATGAACCTCAAGAAGAGAAATTCTTTAAGTTGGAAGTGGACTGACATGCATCTGTTAATTAATGAAAATGCTTGATTGGCTAGAGAAGATTATGTTGTCCCTCATTGGAAAGCTATGGATCTCTATGGAAATACTTGAAGCAAGAGAGGATGCAAGTGAAAAGCAGGCTAAACATGAAGAAAGGAGCAGCCACATATCATCTTAATACCCCCAAATCAACCACCATTCAAAGAGGAGGAAAAGCCAAAATTCAGTCCTATGAAAGGGAGGTGGATGCAGAGTAGCTTGATCATTAGCTCCCACAATTTGAGGTACATTTGAATTTGGATGGTACCAATGAAAGAGCAGCAATTGTTTTTGCGCATATGAAACCTTTTAGTCATGAACTTGCTTGATATAAGTGTAATATTCATTTTCTGGCTTTGAAGAAATTGCTACCAATCACTAAATGGGATAGTATTTAAGAAACTAATAAAAAATAAGTGGGATTCTCCTTAAAATGGCTTTGTAGGTAGGTGCGGTAAAAAATGTGGCAATTTTTTTGCATTATATGCTTTTATGAACCCATTTTACTTGTGAAGGAGCTTGACTTGCTTTGATGATCCAGCAGAGAGGGCCCTCTTGTTGTCTTGTCTGTTTGGCCCTAGTATCAATGACTTGATTCAATTTTTGCAAAATGTTGCATTCTAGATTGATCATTGTTTGTTGAAGTGTCTACAACATTTGAAGAATCTAACAAAGTTGGAAAGTATGACTACAAGTTTTGCATTGAAAATTGAATGCACTCCAAGGTAGGAAGATTGAGCTCAAATGTGTTATACCCTACTTGATTGGTGATCGTGCAGGGCCTATACGAAAGTGGACAAAGCTTGTGCTAAGCTCTTGTCAGTCTTTCCTTTTATAGGTATAGTTAGACTCAATCAACAACCTAAAAGATGTGCAATGTCTTGTGCTTGTCATGGTGTTGGTTGTACTTAGCATTAGTACACTAGAGAATTTGCTGAATATGCTGAATGTGCTCAATGACAAATTTTTCAACTTTTTTTGAGCTAAGGGAGTTGCTACTATCGATGGAGGAAAATGATAAATTATGTCAATGGATGCCAATTGTTGGAAAGCCAAGAAAACCTAAAAAGGGTTGTTTGTTATAGAGATGTGCAAAGTTCTATTGTTGTCATGTTAAATGAAAGGTAGATTTTCATCCTAAGTGTGATGCTTCTTTGAATTGACAATTTGAGAAGATCCATTATCATCTTGTTAAACACTTCAGTCTATCCATCAATATAGGGATGGAATGTGGTGGATTTGCTCAACTTTGTGTCTAGCATACACCAAAGTGCTTTGCTCAAATATTATCATTATTTTGATAAAAGGTGTCTTTTGGAGCAAAAGTGGAGCATTTAGTTAAAAAGTGAATTTTAAATTGTATCTTTTGGAAAGTTTGGCGGGAAACGTATATGAGGAGGTTTTGTGAGCTCATTTGCATTATGCAGATTATTTTATTTCCTCTTGTGAAACCCTTGTGGTTCTATGGGATTGAACCTGGTTCATCTCAGCCTTTTTGAGGATGGAAACCCTCTTGAGAAGATTAGCCTCGGTGGTGAAAGATCCTCCCTAGTTAATACTATGTGATTCATTCAGAGTCATAGTTTGTGCAGGAAAAGTTTGCTGGTAGATTTACTTCAGAATCTATACATGTGCTGAATGCAGAAGGTTTGGAGCAATTTCATATAGAGATTGCTTGTGTGTTGAATGTTGCTGGTTAGAGGGTTTGATGGTAAAATTCCCTTGTCACAGCTGAAACAAATAAAAAGAGATTTGTGTCAAATATTATATTTGTTAGTGAAGATTGGAAGAAGATTTATAAGTGTGTTTACAAGAGCAGATTGGGATTGCAACGTTGAGATTGGTAAGGTATAAAAAGGTGGAACACAACTGTAAGGGTGTCTTTTGGGTGGAATGCAACACTATAGATGCCAGACACTTAAAGTTGGAAAAAGAGTTGAAGTCACAGTAGTAAGCTTTGCTGTTAGGGGCATTTTTCAAACAGTTTGGAGTGGACTTCAGACAGATTTTTGAGTATAATCAGCTACAGGTTAAATTTTGGCATGCTACAGCTGAGTGTTTTGTATGACAACAGTCATCATTGTAGAAGTTATGTCATTTTGTAGCAATATTTTGATACACAACTTTTAGGTTAGATTGATATGCTCTCTATATTGAAATGTCATTCTTATGAGAACTGAATGTATTGTTGTTGAATATATATGCACGCAAAGTGTTTGTTGAAATGTCTATGATATCTCTATGCATTGTGGATTTACTTTTTCAACCAATATTGTCACAAATTGCACTTTGAACGATCCCATATCAAAACACATTGAAAATATATTGAACTTCAATTAAATACAAAGTATTTGATAAAGTGTTGGTTTTGGGTACACTTTGGTTTCAATTTGGGGGTGGTCATTACAGTGGTATCAGAGCAGAAGATTCTGCCAACTTGTTGGGTAGTTCAGAGATTTGAGTTTTAGTTGTAAGCATGGCATGGAAATGTGAAAAAGGGTTGGTCAATATACTTTTGGATGTAGGTGGTAAACTTGGATATGTATCTCAACCAAGGAAAGATTATTCTGAACACTTTGAAAGAAGTAGAAGAATGTTTGATCATAGTGGAATAGTCACCCTCGTTGGTGTTAGAAGCAGCCTTAATTCCTATAGTGACTTCCTCAAGTCAGCATAGATTGGTACTTAAAAACAAGGTTTTGCATTGAATCTTGAATTCCTAGTTTTGATACCAAAGAATGAAATTTGTTTGTGTAATCATGGTTTGATTGTTGAATGTTTTTTTCAAGGCCACACTGAAACCATTCCATGTGTCTATAGATGTGTCTATGTCATCTTCATGTGTAGTAGTTATTTCACCATTTCTTCATTAAGAAAAACTTTTAGAAGAGCAAATATGATTTTCTCTTGTTTAGAGAATTGATTAACCACATAGTATGAAATACTTGGTTAAGGTGCATCTATCTTTATCTAGGGCATCCACATCTATCTTGCCTTCAAACATAGGGATGTATAGATTGACTTGTATCTTGTATGGCACATGACTGCCAAACGATTGCAATGAATTGGTAGGGTTTTGAACATGCATGAATTTTTTCAAAAATTGATCCACGATGGCCACTCTTTTGCATGCATGGCATTCGTCCAATACTTCTAGTTGTCTTTGTAGAGCATCGTCTATCATCTTCTGGAAAATCTCTGGTGTCTGTATAATTTACATTTTATCTCCCATCTAAGGATGTAAAGGAAGGTATGATGAGGTGTTGGGAGTTTTGGGACCTAATATATTGTATTCAAACCTCATATGATTGAGCATACAAATAGACATGGTTATTTACTTATCACTCCAATATCACCTAGAAATAACTCGAAGTGAATTTGCTTTGATATCAATGATGTGGGGTCCAATTGTAAAGATCAGTGGACTACTCGATTAGAGAGATTCAATTAGGTTACTTGTGTGCACAAATTGAACTATGGTAGGGAGTTAGTTTATGCAAAGAATATTTGAACAACATAAACAAAGAGAAGACAATTAGAACTATAACAAGAAGTTTGTATTATGCTTAGTTTTGTGCATGATATACGAGAACAAGTGTAAGGTTGATCTCTTTATTGTTTTCTCTAATGTCTAGCCTTACAAAGAATGGCTATGTACATATGTATACAAAGTGGAAGGAATATCACACATTAGTTGGGATATGATTGTTCATATTTTTATTATAATTGTCGCAATGGCTCACAATTGTTGATAAGTCAAGCTATGTGGTGACACTAATGTGTAGTTATAACTTGTGGTTTGGAACATGGGTGTTGACAAGGATGAGGATCTTGCTAATGAAAATGTGAAGGTTGTTGTGCAATACTCGAGATTTGTGTTTTGTTCTAGTGACCTAGGTCTTCCTAAATTGTCTTTTTATAGTGCCTTCATGACAAATATTGCAAATTGCCCCTCACTTCATTACTTTTCTTGTTCTCATACCTTTAGCAATTTCATTTGTAATCACTATCTTAGGGATGCTCCACACTTTGTGCAATTCCAATTTCAAGTTGTTAACATCCCCAAATACCTTACCATTTTCTCATGCACAATGGTTCTATTGTTGTGTACTTGTACTTGGAATATTTTGTATACTTCATTTATAATGGTTTTATCATTTTTGGATTTGTGTATATACCTCCTATTAAGTCTTAGATTTGACTACTAGGAATATTGTTAGAGGATCCTTCTATCCCTATAACCTTTGTAGTTGATTATTGCCCATGGTCATCATGGATGGTTGTTGGTCTAGGGTTATATCCAGCCCTATGACTTCATAATATTTATGATATTGCTATTAGGATTCAACCGTGTAGTTTCGAGTCAAACTCATTGACCCATGTTTCATGAGTAGTGGTTCACAAGAACCCATCTCTCATGATAATGAATGGTCCACATAGCACTCATTGCATCTAGGTGATGCTCACAGAGGTGAAACACTGGTCCATCCCGAGAGGTCACCCATCCCAGTACTGCTCCAGCTCAAGCGCGCTTAACCAGGGAGTTTTCTCCAAGGTTAAGCCCGCTTGGGTTGTTACCCCATTTGCAAAACCTTCAGCAAGTGTTGTGCCTTATGAACCATTCATAATAGAGCCCTTTAGCTCATCAATTGATAAGTAGGAGGTATTTTTCCACAGCGTGTCAAATTATGATATTGCTATCAGGATTCAACCGTGTAGTTTCGAGTCAAACTCATTGACCCATGTTTCATGAGTAGTGGTTCACAAGAACCCATCTCTCATGATAACGAATGTTTCATAATATTTACTATGGCAATGGAATTGTCTACTGTCTTAATAGACTTAAGCATCTAAGCAATCCTCTATATTATCTCCATTATCAACACATTTTGTATTCGAAGCATGACATGGCCTATTAATCACTTGTCAATTTCATTGTTTCATGTTTATTCCAAGATGTTATTTGAAACATTTGATGGCTCTTTTACTAGAAATTATGAGAACATATTGTTTTCAAAGACTATATTGTATCCCTACTTACATATTTTTCCAATGATGGTATATGAACTATAAAAATTAATAAAGTATATTGCTTCCACACATATTTGTATTTGTTAGCATGTAGTGCTCACCTCTTCAAATAGAATGTTATGGTACATGCCCTTTCTAGAACTCTTCTATTAGGATTAATAGTGTAATCACCTGAAACTTTGAGTAACACTTGTTACTTTAGCCTTCCTATTGACCAACTTTACATTGCAACTTTATTTTTTTTGTTTTTCCCTTCTTTTTCACTTTTGTTGATTATCTTGATGGTCTTGGTGGTATTCATCATTCTTGGTTAGAATAGCCTTGCCCAACGTTATTTTGCCCTCCATCTTTCCAAACCACCCTCCTTTCATGGAACTTGTTGGTCTTGATCACTATATGATTTTCCTCTAGGCTATTGGGTGTAGTCCGTGATTGCACTATGTCCCTTGCTACTACATTGGCGTGGTTTTGAGGACCGCGCAACCGCGAGCGAGTTTGCGGCGGCTCTATTCCTCTCTTGATCAAAGTATTCCGCACGCTAAGATTGCCAGAAAGTTCGTGCGTTCAACTCCAAGGTTCCTTTAGTGCGAATAGGCTCGGTTTGGCTTGATGTGATATTGCTGGTATGTCAAGGGGACTTACGTAGTTGTTCAGACTTCTCGCAGTTAGCAGTTGATATGTAATTTGAAGGGGATTCTTACGTGTATGATTTGGCAATGTGTATCCTTTTCTAAAACTAACAAGAAGTATGCGGAAAGTAAAAGGGAAAGGGCCTAAGAAATTTGTACTCTATTCTAAATGCAAGGTATGTGGGGCTTCGTCTCAATAGACTTCAACCAGATTTCACCTAGCCTCCGTCGGACAGCCTCAGCAAAATCGGTGCAATCTTCAAAGGGGATAGCAAAAGATATTCAAGTTATAGTTTAACATACGTACACCATCAGAACAACGCATATAAGTATGTAAGCCATAACCGAAGTTAAACACAAGATGATGTCCAGTTGACCACGCAAGGCAGACTTATCATCAACAAGCCGCTAGTGGTATGGAATAAAATGAAGCTATCTCAATGAAATACCACACACCAAATTAAGCTACTTGCATGAATTTAATCTACTTGGATACGAAAGGAAGAAGAAACCTTGCTAGCATTTCATGACAAGACGAATTCCACCATCAATGAAAAGATCTATTATCATAAAATGTATTACACAACAATCTCCTCAAAAGTTTTCAAAAGGGAAAACTTTCTCTCTTCTCCAAATTATGCAAAAATGCTCTACACTACTACACTATCTAGCTCTAAGGCTAATGCTCTCTCAATGTCTACTCTGATTCTGAATCCTAATCTCTTACAAATGAGGGGAACGCCCCCTTTTATAGCTAGCCAAGTCCCAAAGGACGGCTAGGGTTACAATCAATAGAGTGGCCAGAATCGTGCCACCTCAGCCCTAACCCTAAAAACTGCCAGAATAGGGAGTGGTACATTAAATGAATCAAAGATTCCCACTCACTCCCAAAATAGAAAATGTAATAAATGCTCAGTCTTCTAGAAGATCCTCGTCCAGTAGTGTGTTCCCATTAGCTTTCTCTTTGACTGCCAACTCAACAAATCTGCTAAGTACGGCCTCAACCTCCTCAACTGAAATAGATGGAACACAATCTAACTGAAACTCTAACACTGTAACTGAGTGCTCGTGCCTCGTACAAGATTTTCTCCAAGCAGCCAATGAGTCCTGCGTGTTCTGGATCAAAGTGGAGAATGTAGCGGTATTTTCAAAGTCATCCTGTACAAAGGTCTTAACATATGCGAAGAAGGGAACCAGCAAACCCCTCAAATTATCAAAACTTATTTCATCTGGATTCAGCCGCCTAGCAAATATGGCCTCAAAGGTGTTCTGAACTCCATCTATAATATTAATGTAGCCTTGCTTGTGAATCTGGCTGAATCCGCTGTCTTTTGCATCGAAGAAGCCATGCCCTGTGATAGCCGAAGAATACCACCGAGAGAAATCATATCGGTCATTCGCTTGAATGACACCTCCATCAATCAGCAACTGCAATGGCACATGCCTCAGCACCTCAAGACGCTGGATCACCTTACTCTGATAGATAGAGGCATCGCCCCAAGCATGATCCGCCGCATCCATCCGTGCCAAAATAGTAGAGGCCTGCTGAAAAGCAAAGGATAGGTCCTCCATGAATTTCTCTGTCTCCGCACGAACTCCTGTGACCCATTTGTCTGCCTCTTGTGCCATCCTCCCCAATTCTACCAAGCCGCTGATCGACTCTCTAGGAATATCTGCTGGAGGCTCTATCACTGGTACATCCTGCCCTCGAGAACGAGACAACTGCTGAACATATCCAACTAGCGCCTTGTGTTCTCGTTTCAACTTCTTGTACTTTCCTTCTTTCTTGAATAATCTATCCTTGAGGGCAAGGAAGGAGTTATCACACTCCTCAGCGATCATTGCGGTAGAGGCGTCCCAAGTCAAAATTGGTGACCACATAGTTTTCGGGCTGCTTCATTCGGTTTCTTTTCATTTCGTGGAGACGACAACGTGAAAGATACGAGCCATCCTCATGTGGAATCTTGAAAAGGGTACAACGCCTTCTTCTTAGTGGAGAACAGCGTCCGGTTCAAAACTCTTCCATCTCAAGCTGGCGGATCAATCTCTATTTCGGGCTTCTTCTCATTCTATCCTTTATGTCGGGCACCTCCTTATAATATATCAAGGGCGGTATCACGTGCCTCGACTTCTCTAGCACATTTCACTTCTTCCTCGATACGTGAGGCTCATGTCGTCCTCAAGTGGTGAGTGTCGACACTATCATCATCATCATCGGTTAAGCGCCTCTATCTCTGTTGATTGAGAAGTCGATGTTGTCCCTCATCATCCTGCTGATCCTGTGATCAACCCTACGCAATTACATTAGCACTCATTGTCGACTCCCTCCGTGGAAGTGAGGAATATCATCTGTACTACCGGTGCGATTCACTTTGCAACCCTCACGATCGGCAAAATAAAGACACCTCACGTAGCGGAGAGCGTGTCTCAAAGGTGCTATCTTTACCTTCGTGGAGTTGGCTGGAGTATTTCTTTCTTTGGACTGGGTCCTCTTGTGATCTGTTTCTTCCTTCTGTGGTGGAAATCTGTGATCTCCCATCAAGTTGTAAGTCAAGGCAATTGACCTACCTTTCAATCTGCTCACTCGCCTATCGACCCATGCCCTGGTGCATGTCATAACCGGGATAGAGAGAGTATCAAGGTCGGCAACCTCGGGCTCTGACCAATCAATAGGCGGAAGTGGAGTGTCCCGAACGGCTGCATAGTCTGGATGAACAACATCCATGTCCTCATTAACCTGGTCCGGAACCGGAACTACCTCACACTCCCTGATCAGAGTAATCGGCAATCTAGAGAACATCCTCTTTCTCACTTCAATCTCATCAATTGCATCAGCCCAATAATCCTCAATGGTGGCCTTGTGTTTGAATTCCTCTGACAACACCCAATTGATGTTATGGTGCGGGTCATAGTGTTGTCTACTTGTGTGATATGAGAAGTGATAAAATTGAAGCTCACTTTCGGCTTCTCTAGCTGCCTGTATCGAAGGACAAACCTCGTCCGAGTTGCCCATCACAATTGGAAACTCTATCCCTCCTTTCTTCTTTTTCTTCTGGATTTTGTCAAAGGCAAGCAACTGTCTAGCTATCTCTAGCATTATTATTTTATCTGTTGGGTACTTAGGCAGCCTATAAGGGTATGAAGAAAATCCTTGCAACCTAATGTATGAAAATCTTGGAAATTGTATAAACCAGCACCCATACCTTTCAATTAGCTCCTGGGCATTTCTAGAGATTCTGCACTGTAACCTCTCCTGAAGCAGCCTCGTGATGTACATGGTGAATGCATCGTTGACACGCTTGTAATGGGTTGTGCTCGAAAGGTGCAACTGTGTACACGCCTCATGAATTTTGAATTGGTGAGAGCCACAACCGATGGGTTCCTTGTAAGAAATCCCCCTGTACCTCGTCATCCGTGGCAACATGTAAATTAGATAGGAACTCATGTAAAATGTCTTTGTCCTCCGCAAACTCAGGAGCTGCTCATGTATGTTATCGCTGATCATCTCAGCCCAATTGACATAATCCTTTCCTTCTAACACCAGGTTGATATAATAAAACATCCACGGCTCAAAAATATAAGACTGTGGGCATCCACCAACCCTGCTCAGCAACATGACGAGATCACAATATTCCTGTTTCAGGTCCTCTGCTATGATCTGCTTCGGCAGCTTCGTACGAGACGGCCTCGGAGTGCTCATCCAGTGAGTGTTAATAGTGTCCATGCATCGTTCAAAGGCAGAAGCATACATACGCTCTGCTCGCTCCCTGGACTTGTAGATCATGTTTCTATGCACCGGGATCCCAAAAGCTTCACCAATGGCTGCCGGAGTAAGATTAGCAAGCACTTGGCCATCTGGTGTCGTGATCGACCGGTGTTCTTTCTCGTAACAGTTGGCGCACTCCATAATCAACTCTGAACACTGAATAGCTGGCGGAAAACCAGCTGCTGCATATAACCCACTTCGGACGATGTTGTGCGAAGTGACCGACGCCCGATGACTTCCAATCCCGAACAGCCTATTCTTGAATGTTTCCAGGTTGACAGAGCCCAGGTTCGTGTCTGTCAACTTGCCCAACTTTGAGATAAACTTCGTCTCCGGCATGAATGTCTTGCTCAGCTTCTTGATCGTAGCCTGTCTGGAGGCACCATTGTCTTTTCCGGTTGTCCTCGCTTCAGCCATCTGCAACATAACAGACATTTCATCAGCAATCAGATTTAATAAAATAAGACATGATATAGGGGCTGCAGTTGAATTCTAGAAGCTGCAATATCTTTCGTGTTTGCAAACCTCAGCTCCTTCTCTTGAATAAATTCGAATTCCAACACTTAGAACAGATTTCTAAGTGAACCCCGATGATTTTACTTCAACCAGCAATCAGCAAATTGAACCCCAACCACCTCGTACCAGCAATCAGCAATCTTAATTTCTATGTCTTTGTATCAGCAATCAGCAATCTTGCAAGTTAGCAAATTCGCACTTCAAAGTTCTCAATGTTTCAACTCAATACAAGGCGTCCTTTTCAAATGGCAATTTTGACCGAACTTAAATCAAATCAGACTTCAAGCTTCAACACTAGCAAGGTCGTACTTCCCAAGCCCTTAGCAATGGCGTACCTTTTAAGCTTCTATAATTCAAGCAAATC
>VDFB02068292.1:0-15503 GCA_007258455.2 Sequoia sempervirens
TACATAATTAATTCATGATGTACTTTTAAATAATTTTAATTTTAATTCATGATATTTACAACTATTGTAAGCTCTCATATAAATTTCCATATGATCATAATGAATAGTGTTTTGGAAATTTCATGAAAGGTAACTACATTGATATTAGTAGTGAAATAATTGCAAAGTCGTTTAGGTTTTTAGACCAATCACCCCTTCATGTCATTTTAGGATCATCTACCTCCCAATTTGATTAATAGGACACATAAGGTAGGATTTGATTGGCTTATCTTGGAGGAACATTGTGGCTTTGTGTAATGTGAGCAAATTTTGCATGGGGTAGTGGTGCAGGAGCACCTACACCTCATCTTATATGCTTAATCATGTGATGATAATTATGGAGGTCAATAGGTTGGTTTAGGAATTTAAGGAATTTTTTATTGTGAATAAGGTCACTCAAGACCATTAGTCATGTTCTAGGTGAAGTTTTGAGTTATGAGTTTGAGTCTTGCACTAAAGAGTTTTGTAGCCTTTTTAAGGAAAATTGGAGAATTTACATGTAAAAGGGTGCAAGTTTAGTGTCATGTCAATAATAAGGCTATTATCAAGCCACTAGCATGGTCTTAGAGGTGTCCTAGGAGTTTCAATACATTTGAAAGGTCAAAAAATTAAAACATTTCAATATTGATGTTAACAACCTTAAAATTAGTGTGTTTTATGTTTCATGTGATCATAAAAGATTAAAAAGTCAGTTGTAGAGGTGGTTGTTCAATGGTTGAGGTGTAAAGGCCTTTAAAAGTCATAAAGTGATCATTGTAAAGGTTTTTGATGGTTGAGGATTTAAAACACAAGCTCTTGACATTCCAAAATATGTGTTTTTCTTCAAAATTTCTATATTTTTCCTGTTTTGCAGCACTGTACGGTCACATACAGCCATATTTTGGTGTGAAATCAATTCCATGTCATGAAGATATGTGTTAGCTTTGATTTGAATCTGATTCTAGGGTAAAAAAAAAGGGCCAAATGATTTGAACCTTCTTCTCTTCAAGTGTTGCCAAACCTAGGTGGGTCTACCTTTGCAAACTGAGAAGACTTAAGTGATGTGATTTTGTTTACAACAATCTATTCACAATGGCAATCTTATAGTGAACAAATATAATCCTAATAAAGTGTATGTGTAATATTAGAATATGTTCAGTTAACAGATGTAAAAAATAAAATGGATAAACTAAAAGATGAAATGTGTGAGACCAGTGCCTTGTTGGGTGTATGGAGTCTAATGAAGATCTAGAAAAGTGTAATCTATGATGGCAATAATTCAAACTGTTTGGCAAACAGATGTAGTTTATAACTTGTATAAAAGTGCAAGTAAATGACTGACAATCTCTACTTGAGATAGAATGACAATCCTAGTTATGTGATTCTTCTTATTGATCCAATTAATACTCTTCAGTTACTGTGATTGACTAGAAGGGTTTAATCTTTACTTGAAATAACCAAATAATCACATCACACAAATACAATAAATGTGTATCGGTAAACTGAATATATGCTTGATATATCAATTTAAACAACATAAAAGCATCAAAATGGAGACAACCAGATAACTGTATAATTCCACAAACAACTAATACCAATATTAAGCCACAAGTTCATACATCTTCATTAACTTCATTGAAATTCATACATGCATCTGAGTCTTTTAAAGGAAAGTTTCATTGCAAACTATCTACTGTATCTTTCTCCTATCCGCCTATATCTGTTTTACATTATGAAATAGATATAAATATATCAAAATTGTGAAAGGATGCGTCCTTTCAAAAATGTCTTTTGATTAACAACAATAACAAACTAGAAATTATGCTCTATTAAGCCATAAATGGAAAAATGTAATTACTAAGTTCTTCTTAATAATCCAAATGATATTTCTAAACTACTGTGACTAACTTGAAGGATTTAATCTTTACTTGAAAGAACCAAAAAATCACACCACACAGATGCAGCAAATGTGCATAGATAAATTGAACATATACTTGATATATCAATTTAAATAGCATAAAATTATCAACCCTGGAGACAACTTAATAATGTTTTCAATTAATCCAACAAACAACTGATACCATAAATGTGCCACAAAATCAAATAACTTCCATTGATTCCTTCAGAGTTTCAAACATGCATCCAAGTCTCTTGTAATGTGAACATCATTGAAAACTATCTATCATATATTTCTCCTATTCATCCTATGTCCTTTTGATATCAAAAAATAGATACTTATACATCAAATGCTTGGAAGGACACATCCTTCCAGAAATGTCTTTTGTTTAACAACAATAAATTAAAACAAGTGATTAAGCTTTGTTTAGCCACAAGTGAATCTTTGATAAGTGATCCAAGTAGTCCTGACACTCATGAGTATCTGCATCTCCTAACGCGTTTCGAATTTTGATCTCCATTTTCACCATCTTCTCATTCTGTTCGCATGCTTCATCCAACGTTGTATCTTTCTCTGTAGCCTTCTTCAAGATCTCCTGCAATATTGATTCACATTCACCATTCCACCTAGTTGCTTCCTTCAATCTTCCTCCATCATCAAAGAATGCAGTGAGTCCTTGTTTAGCAACATTGATTAGTCCCTATGCATCCCCCTGTAATTCTTCAATAAAATCTTTGTGTTTTCTTATAAGATGATTTGTAGTGTCGATTTCCATGCTATCAGGATCATCCCTTTGGTTTATTTCCTGGAGCTTCTCTTGGATCCTACCATCTATCCTCTTATGTTCCTGTACTACAGTAAAATTGTGTGAATGTGTTCCCCTAAGCTTACTCAACCAAGTCATTAGGCTGGCTTGTCTCTTTTTAATTACTGCTACAAGTGCATCATATTTCCCTTGAGAATAAGCAATTGATCCTTCCCATTGATCTTTTGTCTATGAACTTTCACCATGATTTAACAGCTTAGTTGATCCCATTGTGACTCCCAACATATCTTTCAAGTGGTCATTTTCTCTCAACATTCTCTCATTGTTCATCTTGTACATTTATTTTTCTTTGATCAACATTTGTATATGGGCCTTGTTTAGTTTTGCTATATTTATCCCAATTTCTGTTGTTGCCACAAGATCAACCTCTCCAATATTCAGATTCATAACATGCCCAAATGCTTTCTCAGTATCAATAACAACTGATTTTCTGTGAGGTGGATACAAGGCCCAAATCATTAATGACCCTTCATCTGGATTATATTTAGACCCTACATATACTTTTGTCACCCCCTAAGGGTTGAGCTTATCTGTGGCATTATTATTCTTCAGAAAAATTTCAAAGTGAGATCCAACCCTGGAAAGATCATAACACCATCATCTTCTAACATTTTCTTTCCTTTCTCTGGGGTCATACCCACCATCTCTCTTTCCACACTCAATTTCAGATCATTTAATAACTGCTCCTCATTACTTGGTGTGATATTGTCAACTATTTCTCTTATTGATTTTCCTTTTTGTTTATACAAGAAAGCCCTAAACTCTAGAGAATTACAAATTCACTATCTACCACAAATTATTTGTATTCCATTTGTCTTGTGTCTGTGTCTAGGCTTTCTTCAGTACCCAATTCTCTAGCAGGGCATTTGTAGTCCTGGGTCCTCAATCTAGAAATCTTCTTGGGTGGGCTTTGTGGCATATCATCTCCAGATGCCTCCTCTCCAGAAGATAGCAATTTTGTATCCTATAGTCCTTGGTTATAGGCTTCAACCACTCTTTTTGCTTCTTCTTCTTCTAAGTTCCTGATCATATCGTCAAACTGATAGGGTACATGATTATACCCTCCAAAATTTATCTTTTGTTTAGCAGAATTAATGTATCCTTCTAGGTCAAAGTTCTTTCTTGGTGGTCCTTTTTTCATGTTGTATTGCAATAACTTGTCAAGAATCAGATCATATCCTTCCTTTTCCAACATAGTAAAATCACCAAAGCATAGTGTACTAGGCATAAAAGCTTGCTTTCCAAAAGAGCTCAAGTTCATAACACTAGAAAAGTCCATTTTCCTAAAAATTTCTAAATAGGCAATCCTATTTGGTTCTATTTTGGGCAGAACAAACGGGGTATCCTCAAATCCATACACTCTAATCATAGTATCATCCTCCAAACAGTACCAATCCTGCCAGTTGTGATTAATTTTCCCATTAAAATCCTTAGGTATAAGAAACCTCTTTATTTCTCCAGACAAAGAATAGGCACACAGATGATTGTAGAATTTATACAATGGTTTTACAAAATATTCCTCAAAATGCACAAAATAGGAATTAGCAAACCTGCTATCCCAGATAGAAGTCCATAACTGAACGGACAATAACTTGCCTTCCTTGTCAAACTGTGAAACCCTCAGTTCCTCAGGCTACATCCCTAACTCTTGTCCAAAATATAACACAATGTGCATTAATAGTGAATAAAACAAGATGTAAAATAGGGGCTCCATTCTTTATTGCCATCAATCCTGAATCAAGACCTTTGAAAATATATGAGGCATAGTCAAAAGTCCTGGAGTTGTGACATTGAATATCTACTGAAATCACCATGGGCACAATTGACATGTATTCAGGGACTTCCATTCCCAACACCTGACCTACCAAAAAATAGGTGTATCTCATATAGGGCTCAAATAAGTCAACATGGAATGGGGGTCCATCACTATCTTCTAGCCGAATTGGTTTTCCACCCTGTTTAGTTCTATGTAATAGTAGCCTCCAACCCTTATAAATTGTGTCCACCCTCCAGAATTCCTTCTCTAATTCTTCACATACAATTTTTTCATTACATACCCCTTCCAATTTGACAACCTCGCCTATTGCATCTTTTGATACATGCACAAGTGGTTTCTTGGATGGGTCATAGATAGCTTTAAGCTTTGAATTATAATGGGTAGCTAACAACTTCACCAATTCTATATTAATGAACATTAGGGCAAACAAGCTTCCCCAGGTTAAGATTCCATGGATTACATACTGGTTTGAAATGATTCCTTCGATGATAATGAAAACTGAATAGCTCATAACCTCTTATTGGGTCCAAATATCACCTATGTGCTTGTATTTATCATCTAATTTATCTACTTCTACCCTAAGTTGTGCAAAATGTCTAGATTTGGGTCCAGAGCCAGGTAATTGATCAATAAGATCTTGATTTAATTTTCTCTCAGTGCCCTCTAGCTCAACTTCAAACTCAATTTTCTATTTTTTCCTTTAGGATGACTACTTTCTCCATGTTTCCTACCCTTTAATTTTCCTAAGCTAGTAGCTTCCATTTTATCTTCTAAAAATTGTAGAGTTTAGAGTATAAAGAAATTATTGTATTTCACTTGAAATCTTTGTGCTGAAGAAATACCCTGCCCCTTCATTTTTCCCCTTTGCTTCCTCCATTACCAATTCTAAAACGTCTTCGATCAATTCCCTTCAATTCATTAAATTACTTATGATTTGTGGTGCCATTAATGTCTTAGCTTAAGCACAAGTGTAGTAAATTTTTCAAATTTCTAACTATCACATCATGTGATCATATTGGCAAGACATTTCAAACCTTGGGTGATCCTTTTATTTCGGGCTTAACCAATGTTCACTGATCCTCCTGTTGATCAAAAAGACATCTCATCCTTTTCATTGATACAAAATTCATCCATTCAGTTTATATAGATATCACCTAGAGTCACCCCAACAATTATTTTGATTCATTTGTATCTTCATCGGCAAGAGATTATGTATCGGTAGAATATTCTATAGTTTCCCCAATGTTGTGAGTCTCCTCGATGATTGTTACTTCAATCTCAAGTATGTGGCTAAACCTCCTACCAATGTAATCTTATTGGCATGACATAATGGGTTGAGTAGACATTTAGAACTTATCCTGATGGTGTTTGTCTTGGCGATAGTATGTTTCTTTGTTTTGTTAGAAAGACATGATGAGTGCTTCACAAATGATCTTTCATAGAAAATAAAAATGCGTTGGGTTTTTCTTAGGGATCTTACACCGATGGATTCGGTCTGGCCAATATAACTCCTTGTGCCTTGATCGGTGAGACATGACAGGGTTCTTATTGATAGAACTTCATCGGTGAGACATATATGCTCGCTATGGCCTTCTCACTTCACCTCGATGACCATCTTGATCTGTTTGTGTCTTCATCGACAAGACATTGTGTATCTCTAAGACATTTAGTAGTTTTATTGATGTTATAATTCTCTCTGATGATCACTTCCTTTGATTTTAAGCACATTGAGTATCAACGTGACATAGTGGGTCGACAGGAAAGTTTGAACTCATTCTAATAGTGTTTTTCTTGGTGATAGTATGTTTATTTGTTTTTTGGTCAAGACAATATGTGTGTTTCACTAATGATATTTCATTGGTGAGATAAATGTAATTGGGTTGACTCAGGGATCTTACTTTGATGGTGTTGGTTTGGCTGATACAACTCCTTGTGCTTTTATCGGTGAGACAAGACAAGTTTCTTAGCTATGGAACTCCATCAATTAGACCTATATGTTTGGTATGACCTTTTAATTTCACCCTAATGGAACTTGTCTTGCTGAAAAATCTCTTTATCAGTGAGACCATGGACCGCATCATCCCGATGTGTATCTTCTTACGTAATCGGATCAGTGTGACATTTTTGTTCTATCACCGATATGCTAAAAATGAGAATATAATTATTTATGAATCAGATAGACCTACAAAAATTCTTGTCGATATGGATTATTTGAATACTAGATTTTGGATTTTTTTCATGATATCAAATGGCCAGGAATGATGTGATCATATGTGACTATGATGGATTATACTCAAGATAAGGTTTTCTTTAGGGAATCAACGAGTGCAAAATCACTGTAAAATTTTCAAAATTTTACAGTTCCAAAAAAGGCATAAAAATTGTTGCCCCAAGGTTTCATGGGCATATGACAAGTTTAAAGGCTAGTTGCTTTGTAAAATAGGCCTAATTAGCCTAATCAACACAACCTAGAAAGGGTGATTTTTGGTGATTTGGTCCAAAGGACTTGTACTTTCCCTTGAAGTATGTTCAATAACTCCAAAATGGGTGTCTAAAACCATCAATGGTTTCTATAGTGTTTTGGGAAAGTTTTGAGTTATTGGGAAAAAACTTGGTTTGCACTATTACAAGGATTCAAGGAGTCAAAGTGTGAAATCTAACTTTTGTTGTTTGTCAAAATTTGAGAGTTGTTTGGATTGTTTAAATTGGTCATTCTAAACTTGTTGGAAGCCTCTTAAAGGAAGGTTGTAAAATTTATGATTAAATATATCTCTTAGAATCCTTTTTGTCCTAATTTGAAAATAATTCTATATTATAGAATACATTTTTTAAAATTTTAAGATGAAAATAACAAGGAAAAATCAAACAAATATCTTCATGAAAGAAGTATATTGGCATGAAATTAAATATGATTTGTATTCCGATGTAAAAACTACAAAGAATGGAAAAAATTCTTTCAACACATAAACTATTATGTAGCAGCCAATTAAAATGAAAAAGCTTACTCTATATTAGTTAGGATACACAACTAATAAAATGATCTAAATACTCTAATAATTTGACCATTAGCATATAGAAATTTCTATAGAGTTGTAGATCTCTTCCATTTCAAAAACACAAAACAATATTAGGTAGATAATCAAACATCTTTCATTTCTACAGTGACTTATTTATCCTAGAGGAACTAAGTATATAGTATACAAAGAAAACCAACAAACCCACAACTACCCCTATTTTGAAGGAGTTTAGTTTTCTCCCCTTCCTGATCTCCCTAATATTGTCTAATTATTTCAAAGAGACCAAGGGTAATAACACAACTTTATTCAAGCCACTAAATAGCTTGGTTAATGAAACTTGACAAAAGCAACAAAACAATTGCTACATTTTGCATTTCATGTGGAATGAAGAGTGGTGACAATAATCTACTTATATTTTAATAAAACACTATATTTATAAGAAGGCTTGACATTAGAAAGATAAGTTTTACTTATAGTTTAATAAAACACTATTATAGTTTTACCAACATATACTATTGTATGCTTGCATGGCTTCTTAGTTAATATATGGGGAGATAGAGATAGAGATATATGGGAAGAGAAAGAGAGATGGAGATAGATGGGAAGAGAAAGGAAGAGAGGTCAGATCAAAATCAATCAGATCAAGATCCGGCGATCGATCAATCAGCGTTTTCGATCAAAAGCGTCAGATCCGCGTCGGATCTCAATCAATCCGCTTGCGACAAAAAGCAAAAATCAAGGATCAATCACGTCAAATCATCAAATCTTGCGTCAGATCAAATCAAGACGAACATAATGGAAGTCCTGAATTGGGTGAGATGTGAGAGAAAGGGAGGAAGTGGCTCCAGTAGATACTAGGGAAGAGGTGACATGGAATGGTGGGATGAGAGATGAGAGTGATAGGTGAGGGCTCATCAATCCTGCCTATATGTCTATCTATTCATTCCTGTCCTTTATCTCTCTACCTCTCTCTATTTCTTCTCCCTTTCTATTGTATGTTTCTCATTATCTCCTACTCTCTCTGTCATCCTTATCTCTTTATCTCTCTACCTCTCTCTATTTCTTTATCTCCCTTTCTATTTGTATGTTTCTCATTATCTCCCTCTCTCTCTATATTTTTTTCCCTATATTTATCTTTGTCTCCTTAAGTGTGCAATGGGTACATCGAAGAGGTCATAAAGGAGAATTATCATATCTTTAATCAAATGGCATGGTACCTTGAGCATAACTCCCCAAGGACACATGCCATCCTTGGATTGTTGACATGAAACAACCAATCAAAATTTAGTTTCTTTTTTCCTTCTCTTTTCCTTTGTATCTCTTATATTTATCTCTCATGATCTATTTGTCTCTCTCCCTATCTATCTAAGTTCATCTATTTCTCTCATTCTCTATCTTTTTAGTTTCTATCTCTCTTTGTATTAGCTAATAGGCTACATATATTGTGACATTTGAGCTTGAAACAAATCTCATCCATGGAAATCACTATTGTGTCATTGGAAAGAAAGTTCAACTACCATTTAATGGTAAACCATTTGTAGAATAATGGTAAAATCCTCTAAAATATCAGGTAAAAGCCTATATATAGTATTATATAATAATAAATATAATTATATTATATATAATTTAATCTAAAATTACTATTATATTAAATATATATTATATTAATTATATTTTGTATTATATAAAAATATACTTATTATTAATTATTAATTATAATAATTTTATATGTATTTAATAATTTTGTTAAAGAATATAATATATAATTATAATAAGTCAAATAATTATATTATTTATTATGTAAAATATAGCTAATATATATTTAACTATACTGTAGAATATTAAAACCTAACTAAATGGCGCCATAATTTTAAATTTAATTAACATACTCTAAAACCTAACGAAACGAAGTTGTAGCTCATCAAATTGGAGAAGCGAAAGGTCAATACCAGTGTCAAGGAAGAGTTTGGAGGAGTGAAAACAAGGTCAATATTAGCGTCGAGGAAGAGTTTAGACAAGTGAAAACAAGGTCAATACCAACACCGAGGAAGAGTTTGGAGGAGTGAAAACAAGGTCAATACCAGCGCCAAGGATGAGGTTGAGGGTACTCAGGGAAAATCGACGACCAATGGACAATGAGTACTATAAGTTTGGCACCCCTATTCTCTTTAACCTACAATTTTAATGCCTAGTTTCCAAAGATCTTCTCATACATTGGCACCCCCATTCTCCTAAAATGGTATAAGATAAGACAAAAAGTAAAATAGCTTAGTCTTTCACATTTTTATTGACTGGCCTTAGGTCTTGGAAAAACTCCCATAATCTACCCACATCTTGGTTGAGGTCTAGGATTTCATCACACATAGCCTTCATCACATGAGTCTGAAGCAATTGTAGACTTAGCCCTCTCTACAGGCTTAGTGAATTTGACCACTTTATTTTATTTTTCCTCCAATCTTTATGTTTGTCCCTCCCCTTTCAATCATCTTGCACAACTTGAAATTATAGTTGTCTTTTCTTATTGATCCTTCATGTGCTCATGCCAATCTAGCTAGTTGACCACCTAGTTACCCCCAACAAGATTGGCATTGTCACCATTCTCATCTAGAACTCATAATTAAGTCTCACTAACTTTCAAGGTTCAATTTGTTGGTGGGAACATGTTATTCTTTGTTGTACAACCTACCTCAAATCTTATGTCCACAAAGTTGCTGAAAACATAAAACAATAAGAAAAAAATTGAAGGTACAACTAAAAAGGGGTTATTTCCTTTTGGCCTCCTCCACCTCTTATATTTCAACATAGCATGGAATTACACTTACATAGCATAAACTCAAACAAATGGAAGTTTATAGGGGAAAAGGAGCCCAAGTATATGCTAGGCTAAGCTAGATCTAATAAATGGAAATAGAGGCATAAAATTCTTCTTTAATACCTCCACCACAAACATATGCAAGGAAAGGTCTCCTCCCTTCTTGGTAGAGATAACCTCCTCCACACACAACCCTTAAAAATTATGAATAGAGGAATATAATATTTGAAGAACTCAAAGTTGAATCTCTCCTACCTGATGCAATTAGTCATTTTATCCTTAGAAACATTTTTAGCGATTACTAGAGGAACATAGACCTATTCTTCATAATAGAGGAATTTGATCATACTTTTCCAATGATGGCATTATGAGAAAACCTTAGGTTAAATGAATAATTTCTAGCTAAGTTCTTTAAATCATATCCAACTATATAATAGAAGATTGTTGCTATGTGTACTTGGATACCATAGAGAAAGTCTCTTTGGGCTCTTTCATCAATCAAGGTATTGTTAAATTTTAACACCTAAAATTGAGAATGAAGAATCTTTCCTAGAATGGTGGCCAATTATGCTTCTCAACACCTATATTACAAATTCTTTTTCAATATCATTGCCATCACAATTAAACCTATTGCTTGAGATATAGTCATGTAGGTAAACAAATTGGATTTCTTGATAGTAGATACATTCTAGACAATTCAATCCTTGCATTAGAGGTTGTTGAATGGGCCCAACAAACTACTCATGATGCCCTTACTATTAAGTTAAAACTTTGACAAGGCATATGATTGCATCAAATGTCCTTTCATTTATAAAAGGCTCAAATGGATTTATTTTTGTTTCTAAGTAGAGATTGGACCATCATATAGTGTCACCATGACACTACCAAACTATCCATGAAATTGATAAACCATGACCTAACAACCTCAAATTCACAAGAAAATTGCCCCTATCAACCCTAGGGCATCAATTCAATGCTAAGTTTCTTGCTTTAAAAGACCCTTAAATGCAATGAACCTCTATCATACCATGTTACACACCATTCCATCGGGTTACAGCTCCAAGATAGTGGGTGGATTTTTGGATTTCATTTCTATTTAGCCCTCAAACCCTGACACAGGAAAAATAGGGTAGTCCCTATATTTGATTGTTTTCTCCCACAAAACAGTGATTTAACACTTCAAAAAAAATGCAAATGAAAGAGAACACATATATTTATCTACACAAATGATCTCAAAGCATTTCAATCTTGTACGGATCCATACAACACAAAAGAACTTTAGAAAAATAGTAAAAACATAGAAAATTGCTTCAAGAATGTGGTATTTGATATGAAATTTTGGTATCAACTCCTCCAACAATTGTAATAATTACACTGGGATGGGAATACAATATGATAGAATTGGGATAAGAAATGCATTGTTTGAAGCATCAAACCAATATGCAAAGATGAAAGAAAGTGCTATACCCTTAAACTGAAAAAGTTTATTTTAACTTTAAGTTTGTTGGGTGGCCAATTCTTTTAAGTTATCAAATCCTACCATCATACATAATCAAAATGTTGTTTCAAATGACTATGAGCACTAAATTTCACTATTTGAAGATGTTGAAACCTTGTCATAGAGAACTAGCACATTGATGCAACCCTACCTTAAAACATACTAAAAGTCTCCTTGCAATTAAACATACGAAGATTTAAGATGACTTAAACAATTTTTATTGCCAAAGTATAAACTTATGATGGCTTAACCAGGCCTAGTACACACTCCCTCCCCGTTAACCACTTAGACATATGGAAATTAAATGTAAATTTTTTGCTATTTTTAGTCATGTAGGTGTCCAGTAAACCACTTGGTGGTGTTTCCCTTCAAGTTTATTTACTTGAATGAAGATAAAAAGTCCTTTGATTACAATTAGAGAATGCATTTGAGGCCTTGGTTGTGTAGCTGGTGGACCATAGTCACATTTAACACTTGTTAAAAATTTTGGAAGTTAAAACATTAAGTAGACTTGATTTGTGATGGACACATTTGGATGGTAGTAATAATAACTTGCAATCTATCAAGACTTGATTACCTTATAACTTGTCAGATAATCATAATGTCACCTTGGGATTACATCACCATGAAAAAACTTCATCCAATATCCTTATGAGTGTGGGTACCACCAAATAGGTATTTGTCAGATCTGTCTTCCTCGAGTGAGGGAAATTCAAGAAGAGAAGAGAAAACTAAGATATGTAGTAGGTCTAAAAGAGGGAGATCAACTAGAGGTAAAAAGATTAGAATAAAATTATGTAAATGCATGGAATTTTTTCTTGTTGAAGGGGGGTCATGTTCTTATGATGATGAGAGCATAGGAAACATCAAGGCAATTTGTTGGTATTTCGACAATAGGTTGTCAATATTTCAACAAACTTTTGTCAAAAATTGGAGTCAAATACAGTAGTGTTTCATCGTATCAAAATTCCACTAATTTAGTTATTCTTAAATTTTAAAATATAATTTAATAAACAACATTAAATGAACTTGTTGAATTTTACCTAAGTTTCAATGCCAAATGTATCATTCAGAAAATCATTTGTGAGAGACATCGCCTTTGCAGCTGAAGTAGGTTGTGTAGTTGTAGCACAAGCACTCTAATAATCATACCTACAAACAACACCACAAGCGCCACAATGGTGGGGTGGAGCTCGAGGCCTACATGTCTCCTCCACATCAGGCTCTACTAGAGGCCTCACACACTATAAAATGTTCAGGTCGAGTGAGTCAATCGTCTCCAACGTGTCCACCTCTACACTATCCTTAACAATGGAAGGAACAATGACATACTCCACAATGGGTTTGTCCAAGGGTCTCGGTGCCAACTATGGATTACATTGTGCAATAGGTCTATCATGTGTGGAGCCACCACCTCTACCCTGAAAGTCTAAGAAGTCAAAATAGTTGGGGATTTTATTGAGGACAAACTCACAATAGAGTTTTCTCAAAAAGTATTGTGGTACCTCATGGTTATTTCATGGAGGTTGGTCAAATACCATCCACCACCGCTCCCAAAATTTATTTTTAATTAACTCGTGGTGGCACCAATGGATGGGGAACCTCATGCATGCATGAGACAAAGGTGTGTTGGTTCTTGAGTCTATAATTAGGGTACACAAGTTGGCTTTTCTAATTTTTTGTTTTTTTGACATATGTGTATGACAAACGACTAGCATAAAATTGTCTCATCTCATGCCTCTTATTTGACCAAAAATTTATTTTCTAGCTCATTTCTCCTACATGAGTTACAATTGACTTCAATGATTCAACAACCCCTCTCCTATAAGGGTGGGTTTCGACATGCTCAGTTAATCTTCCAATTAATTGTTCAATGTCTCTTTTATTGTTTTCATTTTGATTTAGAATATTTTCTTTTGTTCCTTGAGGATTCCTATGAATTGATGGAGGGGTTTCAAGTTGTTCTTGTAGAGGAGGCTCTTCATGAGGGGGTGATTGTGAATTCTCAATGTTTCTAGGTGGAGATTCATTCCTTGAGAATTAGAACAAAGTTTTATTATAAAAACCTATTTCAATCTGCATTCTAAATCAAATTCAAAATAAGTAGAATAAAAATGCATACCTCTTTGCAATCTTCGACCTCTCTGACATGTTGGTGGCATCCTCGTGAAAAAACACAAGCTAAGGATGCAAATAATGGATGATATTTCATGAGTGCAAGTTGTAAACCTCAAATCCTCCAAGCCAAGCCATGGGTTGAAGATAAATGAGGGTTTGAAACGTGTTTTTTTCATTTATTCTACTTTTCACATTTGGCACATGCCAAATGGCCGATTTCAGCCCTTTTTTATGACTTTTTCCAATTTGGCACCTAAATTGCATCACAGATTGGTGCACTTACCCTACTCTCTCTTTTGTATGAAAACAAAAGCATAAATAACAACTCATGAATAGAATCGTATTCTTCTCAAGGTTTTGGCCATTAAGTCATCCATGATTATCGACTTCAAACCAAATATATTTAAAATTATAATCGACTGATATTTATTGTTTGAAATAGTTGATCTCAAAGTAAATGATGTTTAAATATAAATACAATATATATATGTATATGTTAATATATATATTTATATACATTACAAGTCAACAAAGCATGTATATATAATTTTTATATGTGAAAGAATAGCAATCACATTGTTTATATTAATGTATTAGTTGTGTACACACACACATATATTATATATATTTGCCTCTATATACATGTATGTGTATGTATACATGTATCAATACATTCATATGGGAATATCCATTTGCTACCATACGCATGTATGGATACACTTGTACATATGGATATATGTATATACATTATATATATATACACATTCGATCCATTCACCAAACTCATACACAATTACCATGGTGTTTGATAAGAGACTACGAGCAATATGTCTATACGTATACATATGCATGCCATGGTTTCCATCGAATAGTTCCATGTGCATAAGCAACTCATGCATGAGTTTTCATAGGTATGTCTAGCTATATACCCTCATGTATGTGTTCCTTGGTGTGTATAGTCTATCATTTCCATGCATGTGTGTACGCATACGCATACCTAGTATACTCATTTATCAATATAAACATGGTAACAAGAAGGAAATCATAAACTCAAATAGATAATAATCATCCAATAATGCACACAATAGTAGACTAGACTTTTACTACAGCAAACATAACATCTAAGGATGACTTACCAACTTCCCACTTAATAACCTGACTCAATTATCCTACTATGGTGTGTGTAAGCTCAAATAGGTTATCTTACTGGTTACTCAACCTAGACCTTCTCCTGAGTGATTTTTCCCCCTCACCTAGATGAGTTGAACATGTACCTATACACAATAACACATGTATATGATAGTCAGTTATTCACAAAATATGCAATATACACATTACATCTCCAAAGTTAGAATATCAACACAATATTCATTCATTTATATAAATACATTCCTTCATATAACATTAAATGAGATGACATTCATTCATAAGGCAGTGATAACACAGTGCACACATAATTTATTCATCCATTGAATTCACATTTTACCCTACTTAGTAATAATAAATAGTAATTACCCAATTTGGGTGTAATAACTTTGCA
>VDFB02068293.1:0-15785 GCA_007258455.2 Sequoia sempervirens
ATCACTAAGTATGTAAAAAAGAAAGTACTAAGCTCTTATTAATCTCCATCCTTTGTAAAGGACCTCACAACAATAATTAAATATTTATGTATCCAAAAAATAATAGTGAATCATAAAATTTGTAACTTTTAGTAAATCTTAAATTGTTTTTTTATAAAAACATTTTATAAAATAAATTTATAAGTTTTAACATTCTAACAATCTTTTTCTTCATTACAATAAATAATTTTAAAATTGAATGAAAATATTAATACAATTCCGTGGAATGTTTAGTTTTTCTTTTAATTAAGAATCGAAAATTATAAATTACGGATTCAGTTCAATGAACTTTACAGCAAAGAAGACAGCAGAAAAACAAGAAGTGCTCACTTATTACGGCTACAGATTACTTTAACCGCAGCAAAAGTGATCAGTCAACAGAAGTTATCAGTCAATGAAGTTTATGAGTTCTGTACGCATGATGAGCGAAGGAAAAGAGGACTTCATTGTGGGTTTACGGTTTGTGTTTTTAGCCTGCTTGACGAAGAAACTATGTCTGCTTTGGTTAACGTGACTCTCACGAAATCAATAGGAATGGCACCGAACCACATTCAGTCTCCTTAGTCTGCAAAATAATTCCAATGCAGGTACTTTATCGTGTGTCATACTTTACCAAGTTTTCCATTATTTTCTTGGATGCCCTAAACTTTTTCACTCGCCTTCACACAGAGTATTGGAGACGCCTTCAAGTCATTTATATATTCAATTAAAACACTCGAAGCCACAGAAAAGGAGTAACCTGTGCGTGTGGCGTCTGATCAAAATGTTTTGGGCAGCTGTAGCGTTTGTTCTGCTCTTTCACGTCAATGGCAGTTGGTGTTGTCCAGGCCATGAAAGAGATGCCCTTTTACATTTCAAGGCATCTGTTGTTGATCCGTCCCATCAAATACTCAATTCATGGCATGGTTTTAACTGTTGTGAATGGAAAGGAATCCAATGCCATCCTCACACTGCTCATGTCATTCGTCTCGATCTGCACAGTTCCTTCGATGCTCTTTACAATTATGATCTGGCTAATTTCAAAAGTCTTCTGAGTAATTTAACTGGGGATGTTCTTTCGCCGTTGTTCAATGCGATTGCTCCTTACAGTTATGACCCTAATCTCAAAAGTCCTCTGAGTAATTTAACTGGGGATGTTCTTTCCCCATTGTTCAATCTGGAACAGTTGGAGCACTTGGATCTCAGCTTCAATAACTTCTCTCAAGTTCCTATCCCTCCAGGATTGGGCAGACTAAAGAGTTTGCTTTACTTGAATTTATCATGGGCTGAGTTTAGTGGAGATATTCCCACGGACCTGGGGAACATGTCTACTTTGCACTACTTGGATCTCTCTTCGACCAATATATGGGAGTTGAGAATGGTGGAAATGTCCGGACATGGAGGGAAAATCCCGAAGACTTTAGGGAAAATGGTACAGTTGGAGTCTCTTGATCTCTCACACAACCAACTGTATGGAATTATCCCTTTGGAGCTGCAGTCACTCACATTCTTGGGTTATCTGGACATGTCCCACAATAATCTTTCTGGAAAGATCCCACAAGGGGGACAACTTCTAACATTCGGTGTGTTTTCCTTTTCAAACAATTCAGACCTGTGTGGCCTCCAACTCAATACAACTTGTTGCGGCCTTCACCAAAGTAAACCTTGTCCTCCAAAGATAAATGTTGTGAAGATAGATGATGAAGAAGAGGAGGATATATGGTGGGGAGTTGGCCTGGGAATCAGCTTTGCAGTTGGGTTTTCTATTGTAATTGGAGTGTTGATAGAGAACACTATCATTTATCTTTTGAAGATTCAGAAAATAATTGCCTTATGTGACTATGGTAGATGTATGTAAGGCAATTTGTAAGCTCTCGGCAAAGGCTATCCAGCCCCCAAAACAGCATGGGGGCATGGATGCATATGGCTCTGCATAATCTAACGTCCAACCGTGTGCTGCAGGCGTCAGTTGTTTTTTGTTTTATGTGTCTGACATTTACTTTTTTAATAATTTTATATTGGTCTTTTTAGCTGTTATTTTGTTTTACGTGTCTGACGTTTACTTTTTAATAATTTTATATTTTTCTTTTTAGCTGTTTATTTTTAAAATAAATGTGTAAGATTTGGTTTTTTTTTCTTTAAGCATAATATGATGTTTAAATATATTATAGATAATGTAATATTATATATTAAAAATATAATATAATAAATATATATAGTATTTTTATATAAATATAATTATATTAATATATATTGTAAAATTATATATTTAAAATATATTTATAAATAAACATTATATTTTTAAATATATAATTTTATAATATTAATTTTAGTTGAATAAATTTACAAAATATCAAATTATATTTAATTTCCTAAAGTGGTGGAAAGGTGTTTTGCTTTGTGTTTAGGGTAGTATGATTAAAGCATCAACCAAAGAAAACTGTTTTAACTGGTAAAGTATATAAAATTATTTTCAGGTCTAATTTATTAATATTAGTGATTGTTGTTTTAATTGCTATTAGGAATAAATTTACTAACTTTTCATATATTATATTCACTACAAAGTTGTGTATATTATTATTATGTTAAAATGTTCATGACAAAATCTATTTCGTATCTAAATCTATTAAAAGTGTGTTTTTAATCTTGCTTTTATATTTCTTCCATAAATTAAATGGAATTTTGAGAGTTCCACTCAATCCACTCTCTAACACTTATAAAAAAATTTAAAAATTATTTCTCTTTTATTTTTTTCTATTGCTTATATAGAATAGGGTAAAATCAAGGGCTTTAGGCAAATTCACCGCAACAAAATTCACCATCAACAATTTACCGGGGGAAAATTCATTGCCATGAATTGTTGGTGGTGAATTTCCCATAAGGTGAATTTGTCATGGTGGTGAATTTTTCCGTGGTGAATAGTTGGCAGTGAATTGCTAGTGGTGAATTTTCCTAAAGCCAAAATCAAGGTGTAAAGCATGAATCAACACTATCAACTACCAACTACCTAAAACTCAAATAATGACGCTAATCCAACAATGAAGTACAAATGAACATAGAATTGTTGGCCATGAATTTCCCCTTTATTTTTTTCTATTTTTTATATAGGTGAATTTTCCTAAAGCCAAAATCAATGTGTAAAGCAACACTATCAACTACCAACTACCTAAAACTCAAATAATGACGCTAATCCAACAATGAAGTACAAATGAACATAGAATTGTTGGCCGTGAATTTTCCCCTTTATTTTTTTCTATTGTTTATATAGAATAGGGTAAAATCAAGGGCTCCATGCAAGAAAAAATCACCTTCAACAATTCACCGTGGGAAAATTCACCGCCATTACAAATTCACTTCATGAAAAATTCACGGCCATGAATTGGTGGTGGTGACTTTTCCATAAGGTGAATTTGTCATGGTGGTGAATTTTTCCATGGTGAATTGTTGGGGGTGAATTTTCCAAGGATGAATTGCTGGCAGTGAATTTTCCTAAAGCCAAAATCAAGGTGTAAAGAATGAATCAACACTATCAACTACCAACTACCTAAAACTCAAATAATGAAACTAATCCAACAATGAAGTACATAATATTAATTGATATTTTATATAAATATAATTATATTAATTAATATTATTAAATTATATATTTATAAATTTAGTTTTTTTTCTATATAATATAATATTTATATTATATATTATACTATAAATTATATTATATAGAAAAAAACCTAAATTTATAAATACAAATATAAATATTACATTATATTATATTTTATATATATAAAATATAAAATAATGTAATATAATTTTTATTTTAGGTGTTTTTCTAAATAATATAATATTTATATTATATATTATATAATATATATTTATATTTATAAATTTAGGTTTTTTTTCTATTATATATTATATTTTATAGAAAAAAATTTAAATTTATAAATACAAATATAAATATTATATTATATAGAAAAAATCTAAATTTATAAATATATTTTAAATATATAATTTTACAATATACATTAATATAATTATATTTATACAAAAAATATTATATATATTTATTACATTATATTTTTCATATATAATATTACATAATCTATAATATATTTAAACATTATATTATACTTAAAGAAAAAAAAACCAAATCTTTAAATAAACAGCTAAAAAGAGAAATATAATATTATATATTTAAAAATATAATGTTTATTTATAAATATATTTTAAATATATAATTTTACAATGCAATGGTGCATGATGTTAAGTTCCAAACATTTGTTTGATCCTTTATCCGGTGCTAAGGACTCGCACCCCGGATTATGGCATACCTGGTGTAATTTCCAGCAGCCCCCCTATAGGATTTACTCCAGACTGGACCGCTTCTATGCCAGCAAGAATTTTTTCTCCTTTCTCCCGGATGATCTTGGGCGTACGGTCGTGGTTACCCCCACCTCTCTCTCCGATCACCACCCTATCTCTTCTTGTTTCAAGATCAATGGCTCCCCTTATCCTTGCGATAGACCCCACCCCAAATTCTTTCTTAATACTAATCTGCTCAATGACGAAGATACCCTTTGCGCCATCCGTATCATTAGCATCTTAAACAGGAAAAATTTCCCTAGCATGTCTCACTTAGACAGATGGAACCTGAATCTGCTCTCCTGGCGGAATCTCTTGCGGACCATAGGGAAAAAAAGGTCTAAAGACTTTAGGTTTGTGGAAAAGAAGCTTTCCTCTAAGCTGCAAACTGCCGAAAAGAATATCCAGGCCAACCCTGCCGATTGTGAGCTTATCTCTCAAGTCGTGAAGGCCAAAGATGCCCTTAGACTGCATCAGCAGGTTAAGGTCAAGGGTGCCATGGTCAGATCTCGTGCACACTGGCTTTTGTGTGGGGACAGAGGGTCCAAATTCTTCTTCAACCTCATCAAACAAAAACAATCCAATGAGAATATTGACAGACTTGTTGTTGATAACATTGAAATTAATGATCCGGATAACATCCAAAAGGCCTTTGCCAATTTTTATAGCAACCTTTTCACCTCTGAGGATTCGGAGGACGCTGCCATCTTGAGGGACCAAGTCCGTTCCCTCATTCCCAAGAAGATCTCCTCGATAGAAGCTAATCAACTGTCCAAAGGGATCTCTCTTGAAGAAATTGAAAATGTCATTAAGGAGCTTAATAATGACAAGGCCCCTAGCCCGGACGGGCTGCCTGTTGAGTTCTACAAGGCCAATATAGATTGGATTTGTAATGACCTGCTGGATATTTATTCTGAGGCCATTGCTACTGGTTCCTTGGGTTCCTCTATTAACAGGGGTATTATAAAACTGCTCCCCAAGGATGGGGACAAAGCTCTCATCAAGAACTGGAGACCTATTACTCTCCTCAATGTTTCCTATAAAATCTTTGCCAAAGTTCTGGCTCTCAGGATTAAAAATATTCTGCCCAAGTTTGTGTGCCCTACTCAAACGGGATTTATAAAAGGAAGATATATCTTGGAAAATCTGATTACCGGATGGGAAGCCATGAATTGGGCCCATGTTTCTAAACAAGATTCTGTCATGCTCCTTCTGGACTTTGAGAAAGCTTACGACAGAGTGGAGTGGAAGTTCATTTCCATGATGCTCGAAGCCTTTGGCTTCCCCATTATTTTCTGCAACTATGTGAAAGTTCTTTTCAAAGATGCCTTCGCTCAGGTCGATGTTAATGGATTCCTTACTGACTCCTTTCCTCTTGAAAGATCCATCAGACAGGGGTGCCCCTTGGCCCCTGCCCTGTTTGTGATCACGTCTGAAGCCCTCTACTACATCCTTAGAGACAATTCTCTCTCCCCGGCTGTCAAAGGTATATCTCTTCCCGACGACAGTGAGCTCATTAACTGCCAGTTCGCTGACGACACCGCGATCTTCCTTGAAGCTACAGCTGATAACTTCGAAACCCTCTATCACAAACTTAACACTTTCTGCAAAATCTCGGGCGCTCGCCTTTCCCACCCTAAGTCTGTCTGCCTTGGGTGGGTTGAGCAGCCGCCCAACTGGTTCAATAGATACAACTTTCAATGGGGTGGCCCTAACAAGATTGTGAGATATCTTGGTATTCCCTTCTCCATCGACCCTTCCCTTAAAGACATGTGGTTCTGGGTCAAAGACAAGATTGTGAAGAAGCTCCATAAATGGCATAACAGAGCCCTGTCGCTGGCCGGCAGAGTGCAGGTTTGCCAGAAAATTCTGTCATCTTATAATATTTACTACTCCTCTGTTTGGATGTTCAGTAACTATCAAATCTATGAGATCCAAAAAGAAATCAGGAAGTTTCTCTGGTCTGATGGCAAAGGCAAGAACAAATTGCATGCGGTTAAGTGGGAATGGTGTCACACCAACAAATTACTTGGGGGGCTTGGCTTGAAGGATCTTAAGCTCCAGGGAATTGCCCTGGCCGCCAAGTGGATCTTTCACTCTCTTGATGGTGATGATCCCTGGAAGGTCTTGGTTAGAAATAACATAGAGAGGGGTATCCCCAAGAAGGCCAAGTCTTGGAAGAATCTTCCTTTTAATGATCTTGTCCTTGGTGATTTTCCTGTGATTGTGCAAGGATCTACTATTTTTAGATCCATCTAGAAAGCTTGGAATTATGTGAAACGGTTTATAACCAACAGGTCCTTCCATGATGATACCCATCTTTACGGTGAAAGATCCATTTGGTGGAACCTGAATTACTCTGGCAAGCCCCTCGCCCTCTCTCAGGGCTGCTCTGCTAGGCAATGGAATAGCAAAGGCATCTCCCAATTGGCTGACTTATTTGAGCATGACAGTTTAATTGAGTGGGAGGCTCTCAGTAATAAGTTTGACCTTCACGGCTCCCAGAAGAAAACGTACAGTCTGATTCGCAAGGCCACCAGAAATCTCCCGACATCCTGTCAAATTGATTCTCACAGGTTTTTACGCATCAAGTGGCCTGATGGGACCGTTCCTAACAAAATCAAAGCCAAAAACATTTACAACTCTATTGGGCACTCTGAGGCCGTGATTGATCACATTAACAAAGTCTGGTACTCTTCTCTTGACACCCGTGCGTGGAAGAACATATTTGAAATTCTTTGGAAAGGGCCTACTGAACCTAAGATTAAATGTTTTAACTGGCTGGTCATGCTTGATAGACTCCCTATCAGAAGAGATCCCCTTGGTACTGATATTTGTCCCATGTGCAGGTTACCCGATACTGGAAGACACATTCTTTTGGACTGCATGTTTGCTAAAGAGATCTGGCATATGTTTGGCATTTTGTATCCTTCTTTCTTTAACAACTTTGAGATTATTATCGGGCATATTGTTGGCTTGAAAAAAGACACTAATCTTTTTTGGAAAATCCTTTCCTCTGTGATTTTATGGCAAATCTGGAAATGTAGAAATGAAGAGAGGTTTCAGAATAATCCCAGAACTCTTACTGAGTCTTTTCGGAAACTCATCTACCTAAAATTTTTTTTGCAGGTCCGCACTACCATGCTGATTGAAAAAGAGAAGCTCAAAAGGTTCCTCAAGAATGGCTCCACCACGTTCTTCATATACGAGATGCAAGGAGGTTTTGCCTGGAGGCAGACTATGGATAATCTGCAGCTTTTTGAGAAAACGTGCAAGATCCTGACCCAAGAAGCGAAGAACAACAGGAAGGTCAATAAGGAGCAGGTCCTCATGTTGGCTCAGATTCAGGAAACCAAACACATCGTCTGGATGGAAGGCACCTTGGGGTGGGTGGCTTGGGTTGATACCATCAAAGACAACTTATGTTAATGTCTGCTATGTTTTGTAACAGCTTATCTTTGTACTATGCATAGGATGTATATTTACCTCTTGTACTTCTGTTCTCTGTTTGCTCTCTTTGTGAGGCCTTGCCTCGCTTGAGCAGTACTCTTCGATGTGCCCTATGGGCTTATTTTTTGATCTCTCTATATATAATACAAAAAAATATATATTAATATAATTATATTTATATAAAAAATATTATATATATTTATTAGATTATATTTTTAATATATAATATTACATAATCTATAATATATTTAAACATCATATTATATTTAAAGAAAAAAAAAACAAATCTTACATACATTTAACTTAAAAATAAACAGCTAAAAAGAAAAATATAAAATTATTAAAAAAGTAAATCTCAGACATAAAACAAAAAACAACTGACGCCTGCAGCACACGGTTGGCCGTCAGATTATGCAGAGCCATATGCATCATGCCCCCATGCGGTTTTGGGGGCTGGATAGCCTTTGCCATTAGCGAACGCCGTTAGTTTTAAATTTTTAAATTTGCCGCTTTCTGCTGTTTTGAACGATAGTTTTGAAAATTCAGATGGTCTTAATTTTCCCGCCTACTTCCGGCCTGTGCCAAACAAGGAGCTTTCGAACAGGGTATGGGCGTCCTTCTAAGTACACGAAGTTGGAAATGATCTGGTAGACATGTATGCGAAATTTGAAAGCATAGACAAGGCACGTGAACTGTTTGACAGGATGCCTAAAACAAATGTGGTCTGCCATGATTGCCGGATATGCACAGAAGCGTTTAATGTTACAAAGGATTCAAAATCTTCCAGCCAAATGCGATTGTCATTGACAGTCCTCAAAAATGGGAGCTTTGGAGCGGAGTATGGACATCCATCACAGGATAACGATGGATTAATCTTGTCAAATGTTGTAGCTGCAACTGCCTTGGCCCGATCTGATAGGGTTTTGGAAAGGAAATCATCCCCGCCTCATCTAGAGTATAGAGATCTGGGGAGGGCCCCTTATCTTCGTATCGTTATTAATCTGCAACACCATAGATCTCCATAGGCTGAGGAACAAGTCCTATTTGCAGGCGCAGGCGGGAGCGCTATCGACCGCTAGCTCACCTCAACCCTCTTGTTCACCGCAGGAAATTAGGAAGCATAGCCAATGCAGGTGATCTATTTGACATTATGCGTGCATAATTGTTTATGGAATGCCACGACTGCAGGATATGCAAAATGTTTGGATTCTAGCATTTTTTCGTAAATCCATACACATTCATAGGTGTAACATTTAATCACATACACTAGAAGCTGAGATTGAAAAAATCAAAAACATTAATGAAAATGACTACGGAACAAAACCAGAATGGAGGCACAATGCCATTATTATTATTAATGCAATGACAAAGAAGCTGGATAAGTCGCAATAGGGCTCTCTGGTTGTTGACTTGGAAGAAGATAAAGACAAAAGCAAGGAAGAGGACACAGGGATATCGAAGAGAACTAGAGCCAACCTGAAGAGGAAAGCGCCTCCCTCTCCATAGATGATTCAAACCTTTAAGAGGGGTGTCCAGGAGATGTAGAACCTAGAAGCTGAGACTGAGAAAGTGTTAAAGTCCTTAGATTAACTGTTGTTGGTTTTTTTTTGGGTTGTTTGGCAGGTTTTTTGGTGGCCTTTGTTGGCCTTTGTTTGGGGGCTAATGCTTAGTTATGGTTCTTTTTTCTTTGCAGCCTTTTGCTTCAGTGAACTTTTTTGATCTATCTTTTCCTTGTTTGTAAACTTTGTGGTTTCGGTCCCTTAAAACCTTTTTCCTTTATCAAAAACATTTAATCACATAATGCAATCAATTTTTATTGATAATAGGATCATCGACATTGCTTCTGCTTTGTGATATTTGAGGTTGTGGGGAATGCTACAGAAATGTATTGACAAATCCAGGCAATCACAAAATACTTAGTTGTCTTATATTGCTTCAGTTAGTTTTCGTTTTTCAACAGTAAAAGAGAAATTTGATAGTGGCAATTACAGATCTGTTGTTGAAAATGTAAATATCCAGTCATGAGAGCAATTCTTTTTAAAATAAGATAAAACCATCTTGCAGATGCAGAAATCATTTTTAATCAGCAGTATGATTATTCAGTTTATTCAATTATATCACAATGTACCATAGGAAATCAAGTGCAAAGATTATAATATATGAATATCAAAGATATTAGATTTCCATAGTTCATATTAATAAGAGTATTGTTGCTTCTGGATTAAACTGTGTGTAACGTTTTGGATCACACTCTATGATCCATCATCAGGATGTGCCTTCAAGACAAAGTACCCGAATTGTTTGACAGAATGTGCATTGTTCTCATGGAACGCCCTGATTGCATAATTATATTAACAAAATGGGTTTGTTGAAAAGGCTTTAGAAGCTTCCTACTGAATGTAATTGGCAGGTGTAAAATCGGACTCTAAAACCTTTGCCACCATCTTTCCAACCTGTGCCAAATGGGAGCTTTGGAATAGTGTATGGACATACATCAAAGCACAAACAGTAGAGGAATTTTGTCAGGTAGTCTACCAACTGGCTGGTAAACATATATGCAAAATGTGGTTACACATATTTTAAAACTTACATATTCAATTTTGAAAGCAATTTTCATATCATATTCAACTTTAAAATTCTTTTATTTGGATTAATTGTAAGAATGGAACATCACGAATCAATTTAATGGATAATGAGAGAGGTTAAAATAAAACACTCAATTCATTTCTTTTATGTCAAGGTTTCTTTCAGCTTTTCTAACCACACTTTTAAATCATTTTTCATAATAATTTATCGATTCCTCCTTAGTTTTTATGATATTCCATATTATATTTATTTTTTGCTCATACATTAAGTGAATGGAAATGGGTTAGGGATCATTAATGTGGTGTGTCTAATGGTAGAAAAAAAATAGCAAGGGAAATAAGATGGAAGACATTCAAAGTTTAGTTGGTTTCACTCACAACCCACAGTGTTTTCCAACATGTGTTTATTTTGTGCATCTTTTTCCATCATATGAGGAAATTGGAACACAATTTTTACTCTAAGTAACAGTTGTAGTAAATTTTAAAAGTTCCTTCCATAACATTCATACTCTCTAAATAAGAAAAAGGTTTTCATTAAAACAAATGTAGGTTGGAAACATTGGGTGTTATGAAACATGCAACCCACATATTACTGTAAAACCCTCTACACATATCAACCCAATTAGTTAGTCACCCCTCAGGTTAATTTGATTAGTTTTATGTATCCCCTTCTAGAAATCCTCCCCAAGCTCTCCACCCTTCAGCTTAGAACAAGAAGAATACAATCACTCACAACCTGTAATTATTTATCTATCTCTCAAACTCTCAAAAGTAGGAAAATATCTTCAGTTGATACATTATCTATCTCATTCACTTTGGTCTACTTCTTTTCAAGTTTTTTTGTAATAGTTCACCTTATTTTAACAATATATAATTCAACCCTATATTCCCCCTATAAGTGAGCCACCTCTTATTGACAAAAATCCTCACAATTTCATTGCTCCACCTTCTTTATTCACTACCCCTTTGGTGATATTTCCTTTTTGAAAATAATAACTTCTATTTCTTTCAAGCCCCTATCAAGTAACCAACCTCCTTTAATTTCATCCAAACATAACCAATGATCCTATCAAGTAATCAGTGACCTCCCTAAACATTTCCTATCCATTCTTTTAGAATCTCAATTGATTGTTCTACTTCCTAATGTGAATAAGAAAGGTCCTAAGCATTGTAATTCAACACCTCTCTCTTGTGTATATCATTAAGTGCTAGTTCATTTTGCTAATCAATTTAAAGCACTAAAACATAATACAACACCTAATTGATATAGGTGCCATCACTATCTCCTAATAATGTACCCTTGCCTTGTTCATATGATGATGGCATTAATTTGGTAGATGAACCCAAAAAAATTGTGGCACATCTTTTGTCAATAATACAAATGTTATGGCCTACCTATTACATAGACTTTGTGTTAGTATACACATCTTATTAATATGTAATTTATAACCATCTAGGTATGTTTTGAATGTATATTTGTATATTTTGAGGACGATGATAAAATTAAGAATTACCACTATCTTGTGAATCAAACATCTTAGAAATTCAACTTCTTTGTAATACTTTGGATACTAGTGCCTGACATTGAGACTATCTCTCTTTTTTTCACCCATGGTTTCATGTTTCTTTGGATGCTAATATAGGACAATAAGATTACCTACACCGTAACATTCTATGCTCTAAGTCATATTTATCCATTATCACGCATGTGTTTTCTTGTTTATGTTATGAAATTTTATTTTGGCATATCTTTGTTTACTTGTTACTTGTTACTTGTCATTTAGTAGTAGCACAATTTCAAGTGCAATTATATCCTAAGTCAAGGAGAACAAGATCCCCCATTTTGAAAACTAGAACCTAAATCCTTCTGATATGAAACATGAAGAAATGATTTGATTTTCCTTGTCATTATCTAGTTTTCACTTGTTATTTCCATGTTATGTGCTTAAGTATCTACTTGAATGACAAGAATCAACATTGAATTTAATTAAATCATTTACCTAGAATAGGAAGATTCAATGAATGACAATCTATTTTATTTAGAAAGACATATAAGATAAATTTTATCCATCTCAATTCCAATCTTATAAATAAAAAAAATGAATAACTTCACAATGACTACTAAGAGGCTTCTAGAGGTATACCACATGTGTAGACCTATTAGGATTGGAATGTGTTCTAAAAATTAGAAACTAGAAATTATTCAATGGTAGGAAATGTAAGATGTCTAGGAACACTTTGTAGCATGTTGTAGACACACTAATTCCACCATATTTGGTCTTTAATCCTACATATTTCAATCTAGCCAATTCCCTCTAACATCACCATGTTGACTAATTAATTTAATTACTTAATTAATTGCACCATGTCATAATTAATTACATATAGCTTTCAAGTTGTAGAAGGAAATAACTGACAAGGGATAGTGTGTTTTCCAACATTGAAAATAATGTGAGCATTTTTTATTCCAATCATATGAAGAAATTGAAACGCTATATTTATTGTACCAAAGAGTTCTTCTAAAATTTAAAGGTGGACTTCATTACATTCTTGATGTGTACGAAATAAAAAATTTTCATAAGGAAATAACTAATCGGAGATAGTGTGTTTTTCAACATTGCAAATAATGTGAGCATTTTTTTGTTTCAATCATATGAAGAAAGTGAAATGCCATTTTTATTGTACCAAAGAGTTGTTCTAAAATTTGAAGGTGGGCTTCATTACATTCTTGGTGCGTACGGAACAAAAAATTTCATAAGAAAATAACTGACATGGGACAACGTGTTTTCCAACACTTCAAATAATGTGAGCATTTTTTGTTCCAATCAAATGAAGAAAGTGAAATTTCATTTTTATTGTACCAAAGAGTTCTAAAATTCAAAGGTAGACTTCATTAAATTATTGGTGCATACGAAACAAAAAAATTCATAAGGAAATAATTGACAAGGGACAGTGTGTTTTCCAACACTACAAATAATGTGAGCATTTTTTTTGTTCCAATCAGATGAAGAAAGTGAAATTCCATTTTTACATGTGCACTATGTGTAATGGGAAAATGGCAATGTAGAAGTGGATAAAATCAAGAGGTTTTAGAGTGATGGATAATAAAAGATAGGGAGTGGTAGGTTAGGAGGGATAGAAGGACCAATATACAAAAATCAAATATTACACAAGGTTTGTTTAGTGGATGCAGTCCTCTTTAAAAACCTTTTCCTAGTCTTTGTTTGGTGGATGTAATCCTCCTCTCCAAATATACAAAAATCACTTTGGTATGATTCTTTTCATGTTTTTTAGAGTAGATTCCTTTTTCATTTCATACATTTTAATACCTGCTGCCTCCAGTTTTGCATTTCCATTTTCCCATTACACATAGTGCACATGCTCCTTCCTCAGCTTCTCAAGAGCGGGAATAATACCTTAAGTCAATAAATTATCTATTATCATTCTTCTAAACCATTTCTCATCATTCCCCTCCATCATACCAACCCAAAAAAATTATCCTTATCCCTCCTCCATCCTATAAATATGAAGTATATTTTCAATTTTCTAATTCAAATGATTTTATTTTGTGGACCAAAAAAAGACATGAAGATCCTTACCACTTCATCCAAAATCATGGGATAAACTTATAAGTTTATGTAAATTTCAAATATTGGAGATATAATTAGATCTTTTAATTTTGATAAATTAGCACAATATGTTACAACCAATAGGGTATAAAATTTATAATTTTAATCCTACAATTTTTTTTTAAAAAAATTGATAGAAACATGATAAAAAAATATATAGTAACAATTTTAATAGATACATGGGTTGTATTCAATAATAATACCTCTCTCTACCTCTCCCTCACCCCTCTCTCTCTCTCTCACAGTAGATCTCTCTCTTTATACCTCTCCCACCCTACCTTTGTATCTAGCTTTACCTACATCTCTCTTTATTCATTGCACCTCACCTCTCTCTACCTACACCTCTCTAATTAGATTGTTAAGAAAGCCCAAATTTTATCCAAGTATAATTTAGCATATAACTTATGATGAGTTTAAATTGTCTACATACAAAACAAGCCACAACATTTTCCTTTTCTTTGGTAAGCTCTACAAGAACTATATCCCCATGAATAAAGATAGAGGGGTTTGATCTATGGCCAACCTACTTATAACACTAATTTCACCACAACTAGGGGCATATGCATATCACCAAGCAAGCCTAACACTACTAGACCTTAATACATGACAAAAATAAAATAATAATTTCACTACCATATCTTAATGGTAATCAAGAATAATAATAATTTATAAAGAGGGTGTATGAGGCTAGATATTGAAATCATTTGTTCCCTCTTAATTAGAATGTAAGAATTTTGTGTCACTCTTTATATTTATATTATTAGAATGTAAGAATTTATTGAACTTATTGGTACATACACTTTATGCTCTAAACACTTTCATGTGACTTGTCAAGTTTTTGTTCATGAGAATCTAACTCCATTGTGGATGGTCATGCATGGTAGGATGTGTCAATAAATGTCTTAGATGGGAACCCAAGACATGTTTAGAAAGAACTATGTATTGTAGAACTATGAATAACTACAATGAAGTAATGTTGTAAGTAGGGGATGTTATCATCCTGAATGTGTGGTTGCACAACATAGTATACATGAAATAGATTTACAAGAATGTATTTGACCTCCTCCATTTGTTTTCTTATCTACAAATGAAAGCCTATAGACTAATTCCTTTATGTATTTAACATGGTCCGCAATGTCTACCAAAAGTAAAAAAAATCATGGATCGTAGTCATAAATCATGGATGTTGGTATGCCAAAATGGACCCAAACATGAGTGAAGAAAAGACACAAGCATTTATCATGGTGAGATTTTTATGAATGTGATATGATTGTCTTATTTTGCACTTAGATCTAATTTTTTCCTTTTCCTTATCATTTATTTCCAATTGTATTTGTTCCATGGAATTTTAAGTTCAAGAATGTTTGAATTTATTTGTTCAACTTCACTTATACAATCATCTCTCACTTTCTTTGCTTGCACAAATTCATGTGCAATACAAAACCTTCTATCTACTTATCTCTCCCATTCCCTCTCTACTTTCCCTGTCTCCCTCCTTCCCCCTCTCTCTCCCTCACACACACACAATTTCTCTCCACTATCTCTCTCTACCTACCCCTCCCTCTCTCCCTAACTCTTTGTATACCTTCCTCACCGACCCTACCTCTCTTTATCTCCCTCCTTTCCTCTTTCTCTTCCTCCCTCTATCCTTCCCACCCTACCACTCCCTATCTTCATCCTTCCCTTTTTTCTCTCCCTCTCTCTATCCCTCCCACCCCACACTCCCTATCTCCCTCCTTCCCCCTCT